>WTXV02027589.1:0-15603 GCA_009823435.2 Nymphicus hollandicus | reverse complement strand
CACAGGGGCTTGGAGCAAGCTGCTCCAGTGGAAGGTGTCCCTGCCCGTGGCAGGGGTTGGAGCTGGATGAGCTTTAATGTCCATCCCAACCCAAACCAGGCTGGGATTCTATGAAATGCACATTAGTGGGTTTCCCAGTGCCTTAAGAACAGGAAAGGAAGGTCACAACTGTGACACTTTGCAGTACTGGGAGCTAGACCCACCAAGCGGCTCCACTGCTTACAGTATGAAACAACATAAGGGACAGGGACCTGAGCAAGCAAAGTGCTTCTCCTCAAGCCTGCCGGTGCCATGTGCCTCACTGCACAGCCTAACACCTCCTCCAGGCGCAAACGATGCCAGGCAGGTAGGAAGTGAACACTTCAGCTCACGAGGACACAACCAACTTGTCACCTTCTGTCAGGTCAAGCCTCAGCACAGCACTTGTGAAAAGAAGTCCCACACACACCATACACACAAGGCAGGGCACAGAAACAGGTCTTTTGCAAGCTCAGGTCACTCCAAGCCCAACAGAATGGGCTTTTATGGGTCATGTCAGCAGCTTCAGAAGACAGCAGCTTCCCTTTTAACACTTACCATTGACTTCTTAAAGAGAGCTCAGTGCCTAAAATGCCAAGCTCAAAATCTGTCCTCTGCATGTAGGCAAGGGGCAGGTGCGCAGAAGGGGCTGGATGCGTGGATATACTTTATTACACGTCAAGCACAAGTGGTGGGAAGCAGTTTCAAATGCATAGCAAATGAAGGAATGAAAATGATTACAATAAGAGCTCGGTGAACAAATTGTTGTGAATAATTCATTGCAAATTATATTAACTGAATAATCACTCAAATGTATTTTTCATTATTCTGCTTGCTCTGTCTATAATTGATCCTCTCACATGCCAGGATGGTGCACATTAATCTTCAATTTATAGTTTATAATTCACATCTGTGCTGTGTTAAATGGAAAAAGCCCCCACAGCAGCTGTGAAAATACAGCCCAGGTTTTCAGTCATCCTCCATCACATGTCCTGGGGCAGCATCAGACAGATTCTCCTCCCTGAACACAAGCAGCCCCTGTCTCAGGAGCTTCCTCTCCCCCCAGGCATGTCCAAGCCTCACTTGTCCTCCACAAAACCTATAAATCAGGGGGAAGAAAAAACCCCAACACTGCTAAGGCCCTAAGGAAAATTGAGTGTGTGGTAACCAGCTTTCACCTGATAAGAGGTGACAGCACCATCGCTTTTCATTGATGTTACTTCCCACTTAAGTTTGCACCAGAAACAGCTTTTCCAGAAAAGTTCTTGAACCAGATGAAGACTTTTCCATGGAGAAAAAACCACCTTTGCTAGTGCAGTTCCTCCTAAGTTGATAAGCTATGCCGTAAAATTCTGGATACTGTTACACTCCCATCTATACCCAGTGTTTGCATACCTCAAGTATTAGTATCTCATAAGACAAAAAGCCAACTGAAACAGACACAGATACCAGGGAGGGAAAAATACCAACAAACAAACACACCTTTCTGATAGGAGGTCCTGATTCATCCCAGAACTGTACAGTGGCCGACTGTCCGTGCTGGCAAGCAGGCTGCCTTGGGTGCTCAGAGTTTACATACACACAGCCCTTGGTTTTTACACATGCAGGTTTATTTTGACCCTTTCAGTTGCTGATTGCTTTCTGAAAATATTTACACTCTTCTGGTTCACTTCCCCATTCTCAGACCACCTGTAAAAGCTACAATTGCACTGAGGCTCTGTGGCACTGGAATAATTCCTGTATGTTTATACCAGTTATATACTCAGCAATATGAAGTGTCACTTGGATTAAGAGGGGTGCTTTTACACACTGCTGGAAGTCACTTCCACTCAAATGCAGCTTTAGTCAAAATCCCAGCATGGTGGTTGCTACTCTTCCCAGCATTACTTATAGTGAGACACTGGTGGTGTCTGTGCCCCATCAGTGTTGGCAGAGGTGTAAGAGGCTGATCCTAGCCAGCCAGGCACGGTCCTGCAGATGGACGCAGCTACTTCAAAGCTGTATTTTTACTGCTATGGTTTTGCAGGGATATTTATTACACAGGAGAAACATTGTCAGGAAAACAACACTGAAGCTATCAGCACCCTGCCAGCAAAGCATCCAGCTTCCTAACTCCGCATACTAGGATACTCATATTTAAAAGCATATCTAAACCCTGAGCAATAACAGGATGAACTTACTCAGCTTTAATCCTCCAGTCACTGCAACGTACAACTGAGAGCCCATCCTGGCCCATTGTTAAACTCTGCATCTTCCTAAAGCTTTTTGAAAGACGAAAGCCCCCTCTGCAAACAAAACCCCACACTCAGGGGTTCAAACATTTAGTACACCTCAGAATAAATGCAGCCCAGTTTGCCTGCTGAGCCAGCAACTGAGACATCCCCTCAGCAGTGACCACCACGCTTGCCCTGGAAGGTTCAAAGCCTGTTAAGACACTTTGCACCTAGTTTATATGCCTACAAAATCTGGGAAGTTTGGAAAGAGACCTGCAGAGCCCCATCGGCTTTGTGCCATGTTCATATGGGCTGGGATGTTTCCTGCAGCTACACTCAGCCCAGGTGCTGCTTCTCGCAAGGAAAAGCTATTCCTGGTTTTGATGGTTTTGCCTCCAGGGGCATTCCCCTCCTGAGCCCCAGGGAGTTGAGAGGCTCTTCCTGCAGAGCCTGGGGCCCAGTTCAGACACATTTTATTCCAGCAGGTGAAAGCTGTCAACAACTTCTATGTTTAGTTAACGCATAGGGTCCAATTCTTTTTCCTCTCTTTGTGTCTGTTTCAATCAATTTTTGCTTTATGTTTTGACCCCTATCCACAGCATAAGAAGAATGCTATAAAGGGACAACTACCTACAGTAGTGCCTTGGGTGAATGGGCCACAGCCAGGTGTCCAGCCCTACTGCATCCCACGTTTCTCCTGCCCTGCATCTACAAGACTTCCAGCTCTTTCTTCAATGGCTGCCATCCACCTGGGATTGCTCAGATAAGTAACAGTGTGCAAGTTACCCATCTGCAACCAGTAATGCTCAATGGACGCAGCAGATACAAAGCCAAATTCATTTCAATAGGGAAAATAAAAGTTAGAGGATGATGCCATCTGACAAGCTTTTCTAAACATCATGTTCAAAAGCATCACCATTCTTTCCTCCTGCTCAGTCTAACAGTAAAATTGGTCCATGCAGGAGATACCAAACACATAAGGAAAAAATGAAGTCAGAGATTATTTTCTGGGTTTCCCATTCCTCATTTGTTATTGGAAGAATAACTAAATTATGTCTGTATGGTTTTTAAACAGATGATGGGATTTAAAAGGGATGAGTGTTTTATACAACCTTTGGGCTCAGCTGCCTTCAGCAGGATTTCTGTGGGCAAGGAGCCAGGAAAGCAGATTCCCAACATCATTATGACAGGGACACCTGGGCTGCCAAAAAGCCTCTTCTCTCTTTAGAGCAGATATGTGAATGGTGCCAATTTAGAGTACTTGGAAAGTAAAAATTAAGTCAGACTTATGGATGTTTGGATCAAGGAGACCAAGGCCAAGTTTCCCAAGGATGACTTGGAAGCTGTAGTGATGAGCAGGGCAATATTGGCTTTTAGGGTGCAGTGGTGCTCAGCAGAAAGCACTGAACAGGCGCAGAGGGAAGTGTCCCACTTTGGGCACAGCCACACAAGCCAGTGGCCCGAGCAAGGAACACCAACAGAGAGAGAGGGATAAGGGACAGCCACGTCCTCCAGCAGCAGCTTGATAACAACCTACATCCCCACCTCATGAGTCTGCATCTGAAATGGTGGGTGCAAGCAGGCAAGCAACACATCTTGCTTCTCTCTGTGTTTCAGGCAGAGTTAGTTGAAGGGCACCTACAGAGTCAGTAAAGGCTCAACATGGACCTCCTGTTCTCCTACTGCTTTGGCTACTGCCAGCTTTCTTCCTACAAAAAAGCTCTTCTTGGAAGTCATGACAACACATGCAAATCCACCCAGACAACACAACATCAAAGCCTTTTATCTGAGTAGCACAGAGGATCCTACTTACATACCTGTTCAGAGAATACTTTTGATGTAGCAGACCAAAATCTATCTACTGAGACATGCAGCAGTCTTCACCTGTGATATCTGTACTAAGCTTATTAGAAAATAAATCGAAAAAAGGTACCAAAAAGAAAATGCAGGAAAAAAAAAAAGTCTTTAATAGAAATTACAGCTTCAGAAGTGTTCAGATAAAAGAGAGAAGTGGTGTCAGGAGGTAAACTTCTGCAGCTGTCTGAGTACATGAAGAGCTTCCCCAGTCACATCAACACAACAACCGAACAAATTATCTGAGGAGCAGCACTGCAATAACCCCCAAGCTCCACGTAAAGCCAGTTGGCCAGTGTTTGCAAGAGGATACTCTAATACGCTCTGTGCAGCAGGAAATAGTTCATATTGCCATTTGAAAGTGTTATTAGGTTCCAGAGTCAACAGCCTCTGCCCCAGCTCATATTTCAGGTATGTTGTGGCCTCAGCTGAGCAGCTGCGTGTTGACCTGAACCACATGAATGTTTTCAAGAGTCTCAATTCTAAACCAGGAAACTTTCTATTTAGAGTAATGGAAGAGGTGCTCATGGAGGGGTGGGGAAACACACATCTGCTTTCCAAGCTGCCATGAATTAATACCAAACGATTCCCACAGTGACAGCCTGCTGACCACAGCCCAGGAGCTCGCCACCACACTGGGCTCACTCCTTTGCTGCTCTTCAGTCCCACTTCAGAGACCCCTTTTCTCTGTTAGAATCACAGAATCAACTAGGTTGGAAAAGATCTTTTAGATCACAGAATAGAATAGAAGGGTTTGGGTTGGAAGGGACCTTCAAAGCTCTCTCCTAGCTCTTGGCAGCCAACAAACCCTTGTCAGAGAAATCAAGAGAATTCATTCGTGAACATCATCCTCTAAGGTATCCAACACTGCATGGAAGCCAGTTTGTACATTCAAGAATTGAATCAGAAGTTAGCACCTCAGCTTGGCAGAAATGCAGGTTTTTCACAGTTGCAATAACACTCACAATACATGAGACAGGCCAGAGAGAAGGTACATGAGAAATCAGTGTGACAGCTGCTGTGCACAGAGGACACTCATCCCCGAAGCCAGGGGCTGAAGCTGGAGACCATCCAGGGCCCTGGGCCTGTTGAGGGTGGTCTGTTCAGTAAAGATCATGGCTTAAGTTTGCTGCAGGTTGCTTGTTGTGCAACCTGAGTTTAACACCAGTATCTTGAGCATCCAAAGTTTAAAAAAATTAAAAAATAGTGAAAATAAAGTTAATTTCTGTAATATTTCTTAATTTCATTGAAGAAGGTTTGAAATCCCCTTCCATGAGTCCTCAGCAACTGCATATCAGACCTTTAAATTTGGTCAAAACAACCGGGCACGCAGTGATACGACCTGGGTTGGTCGACACCCTGGCTGTCAAGTGCTCTGCATGCAGACCTTGTTTAATAGTTATCTTACCTGCTTCATCACACACACATGAAAAATCACTCAGACTTCTTCTGTCACAAGGTCTACATGACTTCTGCTTCCCACCACCGCAGGTAGGAGATTCTGAGTGCTCCCAGGCTGGATGATGCAATCTATGTGCTGCTGGGAGGTGAGCCCACGGGGAAGCAGCTTCAAAGCTTGACAGCTCATTTTGACTTTTCCAAAGGAAAAAAAAAGTCCAACCTGTTGCCTTCCCCCATCCCTGCCATACCCACAGACACCAAAGCACTGGCCTTGTGCAAGCTCAAAACGACACAGCTTGTGCTGCCAGCTCTGCTCTGCTGAGCTTTACTGCATCAAAGTGTAAGAAGAAGGAAGCTGTGCACAGGGTCGGGAGCAATTTCCTTTTTAATGAGTGGCTCCTTCACTTCCAAAAGCCATCTCAGTTAGCTTAAACCTTTCATTTGCAGAATATGACTTGAATTGGGGAAAACCCTTCAGATCAGAGCTGGGTAGAGAGAGAAAACCGGCTCCCCCTCACAAAGCACCGAGGAGTCATAATGATCTTAAGGTTCTTTCCAATCCTCATCATCCTATGATTCTATATATGCCCTGGCAGGGGAAGAAGGATGCTCCCTGAGGGGAAGTCTGGGGTCCAAACAGCTCAGACAGGCACAGCTCACACCAGGGATGTCAGATTAGAACCCCCACACATTTACCCACAACAACGTTTGGGGTCACTTGAGGAGTCTTTTACTTAATGTGAAGAAGAAAAGAGCTGAAATTCTCTGCCTTAGTGCTTCAGACCAGGTTACTGAGCACTGACTGGTTTGGGTTGGAATGGACCTTTAAGCTTATCCAGCTCCAACCCCCTGCCATGGGTAGGGACACCTGGGCTGCTCAAAGCTCCATCCAACCTGGCCTTGAATGGTTCATGCTGTTTGAGATGAGCACTTTTCATCTCAGCAGAGAGGGATTTGATTTTTTTATTCCTATTTCTTTTTTTTTTTTGTATTTTCATGCTGAGCTCATTGATACTGACACAATACATGGGTTAAACCACCACATTACAAGACTTCTACAGCTCTTATGCAGGTTTAAAGCATCCCGTTTACCAGGAGTATCTCTGGACATTGAAGACATTAATTCCTGGATGCTGGGAACAAGGCACTGCAGACAACAGCAGGGAGCAGAGAGCAGTACAAACCACTTCTTTCCCTTCAATACGTCTCCTATCCTGGGATGAAAGACCTTGTCCAACTCTCCATGTTAGTATTGCAAGTCAAATGCCTCCCTTCTCCTCTTCATCAACACTCAGCTCAGAGGAGTTACAGTTTTCCTTTCTGCCACAGTGCAGAACAGTTTCAGTTTGCCAAAGTATATTGCATTTCCCAAGGAAACTGCAGTTTTCTAAATAATTAACAGTCATTCAAGTTCCCCATTAAGTTTTGCCACTAGCAATGGCAGGACCATTCTCCTCTCCACAGTGGTGAAAACTCTGCTCACTTCTGTATTAAAACCAGTTTTGTTAATGAACCATTTTATTCCACCCTGTTTGCTTCTAAGAGAGCTCCCTCACCAGCAGATCCCTCACATCAGGAAGTTTTTCCATTACGTATTTAACACTACAAAAGCCCAAGCAGCACAGGCCACCTTTTAGCTGTCACAATGCAGGAGAGGTGACATCCATCTCCTAGGCTTGAATGGCACATTACCCTGTACTCACTGCATCCTACACAGGAGCAAACAGGGTGAGAGCCTCCTCATGCTCTCCAGCCATGGCTTCTGTGTAACTGAGAAGAAATCACTGCACGCCTAAATTAGCTAAAACAACCCCACACTTTGAACACTAAGGCAAGAGGAAAGCCAGGCTTGAGCTTTGCATCATCTCCCATCAATTCCACAGTCTCATATTTTGACTTAAAAACATATAGTAAGAACAAAATGCTTCAGTAGCTACCACCACCTTAGTAAGTTCATTAATTAATGCTAAAGTGGCTGCTTACACTGCTCCGCTGACAGCACTATTACAGGTTGCAGAGGTGGGTGCCAGTGACAGCACAAGGAACCAGGAATTGGTCCTAGGATGATATGCAGTCCCATTCAACCAACCACTTGGGCCAGATCCAGCACTCCCCGACTTTTTCCTGCTACCAAACCTGAAATTCAGTATCTCCAGTGTGACTGACCACTTCAACACTTTCTGGTGAAAGAACACGTATTTTTCTGCTGACCAACCTCCAGCCGAAGAAGCCTGCAGCATCTTGCTCAGCGCCCTTCTCAAAAGCAAGCTGCTCAAGAACAGGAGCAGGGCTGTGCTGTAGAGCCCTTGCAGACCACCGTGAGGACAGGATTCAAAGCACTCTGGTCCCTGGAGATGCCATGGAACCTCTTATCCCCCATGAATAAATTGGGAGGGCTGCACTCTCACTCACTAAACCAGAGGTATAACCTTCCTCACACACACAGTCCTGTCCTTCAGACACAGGCAGAGATCCACATGATCAGTGCGACTCGTGCCAAGAGCACAAGTACCTGTTTTGGAGATACAAGAGATTTGATCCTCATTACTACATCTGTGATCAATTATAAGATCCCTCCTCAACTGTTTTTGGTCCTACCTTTGCCTGTAAAAAACACAGTCTTAAAAAAATTCCTTCCTTCCAAGCAGCTGTTTGTGACAAATACTTCCGAGATGTTTCCCACATTTCACAGATTGAAGCAAATCGCAACCCAAGCCTCCATTACCACCCAAGGTAGTGTTACAACAGAGAAACCCTGTTTCTTTCGGTACGTCCCATCATAAAGTATAACTCCCGGGGAAAGAAGCCAACTAGACCAGGAGCACCCAATGAGGTCTGGATCTCACACAAGCAGCTGCAACCAGTACAGTTGTATAATGGAAACCTGACCTGCAAACCTTGAACCAAATTCTAGCTATTCCCCTTTGAAAAGTGAGCATGTGAAGGCTGAACAATACTTCTGGCCAGCTCTTATAGCTGTAACCTCTGGCTTGGCTCCATGGGCAGGACCATCACCTTTCCTCCATCCAGCACACCTGGAAAAAAGGGGATCACCAGCAAAAAGAGAGGTAAACTGGGCCCTGGTTGTGTAATCTGTGCAACCTATTAGTAGGGAATGGAGCACGTTCTGCTGGCCAAGACCTCCATGCATCACCACCTACTTTTGATTGAAAGACACAAGAAGGCTCTGGTGCTACCTCTTCCACCTAACAGGGCACTAGAAGCACTGAAGGAAGGGACAGTTTCCCAAAAAACATTCATCCCTCGTAGATCAAATGGTCGCATATGGTACTCTGGGGACAGAATAACTGCGGGGCCTAAAAGGAGCAAGATGACAATCAAGGCTTGGCATGAGGCACAGATAGTTTTCCATTAACCTCTTCAGTGCTGAAGCCTTGCTCCCCAGTGGAGCTGTTCTCCAAGAGTGTTGTTTCTCTAGACAGACCCACTAAACCAAATTGGTTTCAGGTATTCTGTGCCTGTAATGCACAACAGCATCAAAGAGACTAAAACTGAGCACAGTCACACCAGGGACCAGTAAATCAAACATCATAAAAGCAAAGACTAATGCTCAACACGCAGAGGAGAGACCATCCTCACCACAGGGAGAGGAACAAATCACAGCAGCTGAGATCTGCAGAGGCATCCTGGGAAGGGGACAAGGCATAAAGCAAAGCCACCTCCTCCACCACAGCACCAAGCCCTGCACAGGTGGGAACTCAGACAGACCTGAGCCCCAGAGCAGCTGGGTGAGATGTGCAACCCCCTTTGGATTCCTGTTCTGCAGTGAAATTCCAAGAGCATTACAAAGAGGTTCTTCAAGGAACTGCAGGAGGAGCAGGAGGAGCTCTTACAAAGAGTTCCTTGCATTGTCAGCAGTTTTGAGATGCTCTGCAACTGTTGGTCCCTCCTTCCTTCACCCAGAGTATTTAAATCAAGGAGTTTCTTCAGCCAGTGGACTAGATGTGAGTGACAAGGCTTCACCAACTTCCTGGCTGGCAATCCCTTCCTTTCCAATATTCTCACTGGAAATAAGGATAAATTTGCTGTTAAATGGAGCACACCCCCCAGGACTAAACCAGCAGTGAGACACAGGGGCCAGGCTACACTGACCCACTGACAGGTCTCATTTGGCCACATTTCTGCATCAGCTCCACGTGTCCATAACACGCAGGACACTGCATCTCCCCTCACAGAGAACGCTTCCCTTTCACAAGAAACACAGCTTGATAAAAACTGCTGACCCCAGTTCGACTTATCACTAGAGTCAAACGAGCCTGGAGTCAGGAAGGGGCTACGTGAGCCTCTTTGGAAGATGCTCCTTCGCCTCCATCCGCATCTCCAGGCAATCAGTTCGCACATGGTAAAGCCAACAGAGGCACAGCCAGGTACAACCTGGGCATCGCGCGTGACTGCAGCGGAGAGTAATTCACTCAAAACTCAGTGGTGCAGAGCCCGGAGGAAGCCGGTGCTGGGCGGCCGCTCCAGGCGACAGGAAGCGCAGCGGCAGCAGGAACACCGAGATTTCCCCCAGCTATTCTTATCTTGTCTCGCAGTAACTCGAGGCTCGTTTTCAGAACTGAGGCCTATTTAGCACAAACAAACAAGCTGCCGCATTCACTAACCCCTGCTGCATCCGGGAAAGCGCTGTAAATCACATGCACAGACAGGGTTTACATACAGAAGAGACAAGGAACACGCATCTGCAACGGCTTTATGGCATACCAGCACACTGCATGGTTTTATGCGCCTAAAAACCAGCAAGTTAAATTCCAGGCTGTCACAGATTTTAATCCTGAGCTAATTTTTCCTCTCTTCTATGCTGTAGCATACATCACCATCATCGAGAGAGCAGAACTCACCAAAATCAGATTTCCTGAAGATAAGAGTACAAGAAAATGATGTTCTCTACTGCAAATCAGCAGAGGCTCAGTAAAACATGATTGACAATTACTGTTTTCTTTTTGACAGCTAGTAGCAATTGTCTTCTCCTTAAATCCAGTGTACCTGCCAATTTAAAACTAATCTGTCCAAACAGGAAAGAAAGCATCTGGTAAAAAACTTCCCAGTGAATATTGGCTGAGATTTACAAAGTTATACACCAGAGTGTCAGTGGCTACAGCATCAGACAACTCAACAGTCATAAGGGTAAAGCTGAGACAGCCTTATGGAAAGAGGCATCAGGCGAATGGAAAATGAATGGGAATAGCTAAATCAGTTTAGATTTGCCTGACAAAGGTAGATCAGAAGAAAACTAACTCGATTAGGAAGGAGAGAGACACTGGTCCAGATTCATCAAGAAAAGCAGAACGGCTATGAAGTGACATTTATGGTCTCTTTCCTTCCCAGGGTGGCAGAAAGCAACCAGCACGTACCAGTGGATCTAGCCCAGGTTTACAGGATAAGGGTAGACCCTTTTACATAAGGCCAGCTCCCCCCACCCCAGTGCACGTTCCCAGTTAAGCAGCTGTCCAAATCTAAACAAAATAGGCCATAAAATAAAGCACACACACACCAGCAGCCACGATTTAATTTGATCAAGTGATGCTGGTTGCCTGCTGGCACTGGGCAGGCCCGAGCCACATTGCCAGACCAAGGCTTTTGGCACAGCTCATTTCAGCCACTGGGAAGAGCCCCACAGGACGGTTTTGTTCCAGCACTGGCTTTGCCCACACATGGGTGCCAAGCAGCCTGCCCTGTGGATGCACACCAGTGTGGTGATGTGGCCCCTGACAGAAGCCAGCACTTGGACTAAGGCAGGACATGCTGGTGCTCCCCTTGGGATGCTTGCAGCACTGAACCTTGCGGGAACAGGGAAGCCCAAAACACATCATGGATGCTGTTACCTGGACCAGCTGGGGCAACTAGAATCTACCAACTCCTCCGTCAGATAATCTCCCCCATGAGACTAGCTCATGCACAGCTACCACTGCTGCTTACAAGGGGCTACTGTGTGCTAAATGCGGCCACCCAGTGACTTGCTGGGTACCTGGGCTCCTGCTCCACTGGTCACCCATAGAAGGGTTTGGGTTGGAAGGGACCTTCAAAGCTCATTTAGTCCAACCCCCTGCAATGAGCACAGGGACAGCTTCAACTAGATCAGGTTGCCCAGAACCACATCCAGCAGGGCCTTGAATGTCTCCAGGAGACAGGGAGACAGCGTGTTCCAAGGAGAGGTTTTAAATAGATGTGAGCAGCTCAGTGGGTAGGTTAAACAGTATTTCTTTCCTGCTCCATGGCTGGAAAACCCACAGGCCCTTCCACATCTAGCTGCAGTTCAGGCTGTCAATCCCACTTCATACGAGGAAGTCAGTCAACAAATACTGCCCTTCAACTAGAAGACAAGTCTTTGAATACAAGTGAAGCAAGAATACTTCCTGTTCTCCTGTTCTCCTTAGGATAACTGGACAGATCAACACTGCAAATATTCCTGTTACTAAACACTTGAAAAATCTTAAAGCAGTGGGTGATACAGTGCAACGATGACCCAAACCTTGAATCCACACTACAGTGCTGACCAAATCTCAAATGAATTTGCCTTGCTCTGAAGAGTGACAGAAAACTGGCACAGATGAGAATAATTTGGGTCAGGGGGTAGAGCAGCAGCTTCATCATAGCTATTTCACAGCCGCATGATTAAAGTGATGCAAGAATAAATTTACTATGAAAGCACACTTCATATCCTGCTTAGATGCCCTTTAAGATAAAATTTTAATCTCACTGGCCCTTCTAATAAAAGCAAAATGGATTTCCAGCACCCCTCCATGACCCGCTGTCACCTACCAACCCAGATACATTGTGGGTTTGGCACAGCATCCAGCAGCAAGTTGGAAGTTGACTGGTTACAGCTTAGACTGGAGCTTCATATCACATTCAGGACTTGCATCACTGTTTTGACAGCAGCAGCTTTAGGAGGAAAGAAAACCCTGTGATCAAGTGCCTGACAGCTAGGAGGATGTCACTGCAGATCCACAGGGACTGGCTGGAGCTCTGGCTCTTTCTAATGCCTGCTATTTCAGGTTACCAAACACAGATTTTAATTAAAAGAAGAGTCCCATTTAAGCTCCTGGGGAGCCTTGTTCTTGCCTTGCTAAGTAAAGACACACTGACAGGATCTGAAGTGAAAAAAGAAACCAAGTCTGAACAGTTCAAGAGTCACGGAAAGGGTCTGAGCTCCCAAGGAGGTTGGAACTTGTTCTCTGTGTTGTCCAGCTCCAGGTCTCTAAGTTAGGTCCTTGTGTCTAGAGCTGACAACCTCTCCAGAGGGTTAATCACAGCACACCACTTTGTATCTCACCTGTCTTTTCTGATAACACATGAGAATTGAACCCAACACTGGTAAGCAGATGGAGAAAGTGCTCTTCTTTCCACATCCTTAACATGAGTGAAGTATGTCTTCTACTGCAGGGTCATTGCTCATTTCCAATTCCAAGAGGATGAGAGCTGCGATGGATTTCCAGGTGACTTCCTTGTCACAAGATGTTGGGCAGACTGTAGATGCTGTAGATGTCCTGCTGCAATGAAACTTGTGCAGCAGAACTGCCTATGCCTGTGCAAGGACTTCATGATTTCCATTCAATAATATTCATTATTGAATTCATTATTGATATTAAAATTTTGCTTTTATTGAAATAGGCCATTTTCATACAGGGAATCCTTCAGATTGGATAATTTGAAAGACTTGCAGTTATGTCTCACTACATTCCAGCCTTACCATCATCAACCCGAACCATGTAAGTATCCGCAGTTAATCTCCAACCTTTGCTGCTCTGAATCAGACCAGACTGGAAATATTTTGAAGGTGCTAGAATCTCCCCCACCCACTCAAAAGGTGGCTGTTTCCAGGCAGATGTAGGTGTCACACAGGACAACGTACAAGCTGCGTGCAGATAATGCTTCTCTACTGCGGAAACCATCAGCTGCCAGACATGGTAAACAGGGCTGGGGCACTGTCAAGGTAATTCCTGCTCTAGAATCCCCTTTTTAGAGGTGGCCACTGCAGGAGTAGCTCTAAGGAGGAAAATAAATAAATAAATAAATAAATAAATAAGTGGGTGTTTTCGGTTTTGTTTCCATGGGGGAGGTGTTGCCTGGCTTTTTTAATTAACAGGATTTCACTTGTCAGGCCAGGTAAAGGCACACAAAGATAAATGAGACTTTGGAAGTTTCCCACTGCAATTCAGAGGTTGGTGCTCTTACACTCAGGGCAGGAACCCCTCCTCTGTGCCAGTGTGAAAGCAAAGCTAGGCAGAGCAGATGAGAACACCGGGAAAAAGGGACCTCCCCTGAGACCCTTGGCCAAACTGACAGATGCTGCAGATTACAAAACAAATACGGAGCACAAGAAACACAACAGAGCAATTAAAGCCCGTTTCCTACATGAGTAACATTTACAGTCAGCCTCTACCTCACACTTCCTGGGGAATCCAGAAGCCAAATTCAGCAATAAGCAGTTGCAAATTGCAGGGACCTCAGTGGAAACTGCATCCGCTTGCAAGTAGCTGCACATGGGCTCTTGTTCCCTGAATTCAAAGGAGCGCAGGTTGCTTGATTGCATCTTGGCTCTTGACTGCAAATGCATCAGCAGACAGAGTTACACAGTTGGCTTCCTGGCCTCGCAGCACCCTCTGGGTGATGGGTTAGGGGGCAGGCAGGGCTCAGAAGAGGTTTTTAACAGTTGTGCCAGAACCTGACTTTTTTTTATTTCATTTTATTTTCTGTCAGGGCACTGGCAGCGGGTGCTGAGGCTCCTCAGAGCTCTGGCCAGGCACCAGGGGAAAAACAAGCAGGGAGAGTGGATGTAAAAGCAGCTCTGCACTAGGTTATAAGGCACCGCCTGAAGCGGCTGCCATAGCAACTGCTATTAAAGAAAGAATTAGAGCATTCTCCACGGAAGTAGGAAAACTCACAGTCAACAAGCATGAGGATGGGATGCAAAGAAAACAGGAAGATAAATATAAACAAGTAGGAAAAATATGCAGAACTGAATGAGAAGCAGGGCCACTCATGCAGGTGTATGTGCTCGTATTGTGGAGATGCCTATAAATACACTAAGATACCTAACTCCAGCCTCATTAGCAAGCATTTTAGATACAGTTGATCCTGCCTTGGGGCAGGAGGGTGGATTACATCCCAAGGCCCTCTCAACCTCTATTTTCCATGATTCTAGGAGGAAGAAACCTACACCAGCTGAGCTGAGCTGGCCTAAATCCAGAAAAGCAGGAATTTAAACTGGGGAGGAAGGAATAGATGTAATCCACTTTTCAAGTTCTCCCTGACCAGGAGAAGTGGCAGAAAGCAAAGCCTGCAATGACAGCTCCCAGCCAAGATCTTCCTGCCCAGAAACATGTTTTCAGCTGTGTCAGGGTAAAGCAGTCAAGTGAAGTTTAGCTCTGCAAGAAGCCTCCACCTCCAAAAGTATTAATTTCCCCACCAAAATTCATTGCAAAGAAGAGCTATGTGCTCAGCTGCAGAGCTGTGACTTTGGGAGTAGGTTGGGTTTGGAGTTTTGGGGTTTCTTTTTTTGACAAAATACACCTGAAAACAGAATGATGCCGCAAAATGCCAGGTACCAGTAAGACCTCATGAGTGATCAGGCTCCTGTCATACATCCTTTTGCCAGAATTGTATTAAATATAACACAGCACCACAGTAAGACAGAGCCTTGGCTATGGGAAGTCACAGCCAAGGTGGGAAGACACATGATATTTCACTCTAGGTTGCTACTGCTTATTAAACAGAAGATACCAGAGGTCTCTGACTGAACTATTTACGCTTTCTAGTTTCTTGTTATTGGAGTGGGACAAAAGACACGGCTAATGGGAGCATAGGAAACAGCACACACCTGGAGGGCAGCCAGGCAGGCAAGAAACATGGTGCCTGCAAGAAACCCCATGTCACAGCCCCTGAGCGAGGAGCTGGTGGGGCTGTAGCATCAGAATCTCTGCTCTGGAGCCAGGTGAGAGAAGCTGGGCTGGGTCAGCCTGGACAAGAGAAGGCTCCTTAGGGGGACACCTTAGAGTAGCTCCAGTGCCTAAACAGGCTCCAGGAAACCTGGAGAGGGGCTTTGGACAAGGGCCTGTAGGGACAGGACAAGGGGAATGGCTTGAACCTGCCA
>WTXV02027585.1:0-17673 GCA_009823435.2 Nymphicus hollandicus | reverse complement strand
TGGTTGATACCTAATAATGTAATTAAATCAAAATGAAACCCAGCTTTACTTGACATTAGTGTCATTTCTTGCACCATTGTATCATTAACTTAAGGTATATGCATAAGTGTGAATTAGTGCAACTTCACCGTATCTCATAAAATTTGACTTTTACTGCAGTGCATCCATCTTTTTACTGTAGACACGCCAAGTCATGCTAAGGTTTATTTAAAATAGTAAGAAAATAATAAATACTGGTCAAAATGGTGGTTTAGTATGTCAGCCACAGACTGGTTGTGAGTCTTGGATCATCTTGAAATACTTCCAGGTTTTACGTATCTTACTCTCACTGTATTCTGTAACTATGATGGTGTACTTCATAAGCAGTTTTAAAAACATATCCATCTGCTTGTGAAACACAGACATTTTAATAATCCAAGTGAGTAAATAAGAAAGTATGAATGTTGTTAAGCTTGGATACTTGACAGGATAGAATCTTTCTAATAAAATGTAGTGAGAACAACTTCATTTTTTAAAGACTTATAATACCATTACACTGTTGTTCAAGATGTAGTGATATTTGTGTTAAAAATGTGCTTGAGCATATAGCTTTAAGCTTTTATGCTTGTTCTGGTTTTATAGCTATCCTGGTGGTTTCAAACAAGTGACAGCAACTCAGCTCCATTTGAACGATCCAACTGCTGTAAGTGTTTCCCCTTCTTCCCTTTCACTTGCAAAGCTGGTTTGTTTTCATTTAATCTGTTCCTTTAAACAAAAGGGATTGCTCACCTTTTAGCACGTCTAAAGCTAAATCGCATTTTGCTAACAGCTCTTAGAAGCTTGGCATGTGACAGTGTTTTTGTAAACAGCATGTTTCGAGGGTTAGACTGTAGGTTGTGCATTTCTGTGATTCTTCCACACTGTCCAGATGAGCAAATCGAGTTCATTTGCTTCACTCATTTTTGACTGATTCACTTGCTTTTAGTTTCAGGGGTCTGACCTTTCTCACAAGCCAACGGCCCCAAGTTAGACTTAGCTAAGTTGTACTTCAGCTTATTGACCCTACTACTTTTTTAAAAGCCAGCAAGAATAATGCTAATCTTAAAAAGTGTTAGAAAGTACAACTGCCTCTTCCAGTAAAATTCAATTGTAGGTTTTGTTAAATGATTGTTTTATAAAAAGTATCTTTTCTTTCATGCTGTGTGTTTATGTTCATGGTCTGTGAAAGAATTGGAAATGGTGATTACGTTGAAATTAAGCCTCTTTACTAAATGTGTATATTAGACTATTGTAAATTCTGAACATCAGTGTTGATGTGTTTGTTACTCATTAACAATATAGGGTGTTAGATACAAACATTTTGGGATGTTGACTTACACAGTTAGGAAATTTTACTAGGAGTTTGAGTGGTCAGCATTGGAGGAATGAATTCTCTAATACTAGTGTTTCAGAACATGGTATGAGGCCCACAGAAAATAACAGATATTTATTATTATTTTTGACTCTGGAATGGTTTGGCTTGTGTTACCTTATATATAAAATAGAAAAATGCTGCTTCTTTTTCATAGAAAAAAACTTTATCTGATGCAAAATTCCTGGGGTTTGACAATGATTCTTTTTTTTTCTTTTTCATCTGTGATTTAGAACTCCTGGTTTGTCCCAAGACTCTCTTATACAAGACATTGTACTCAATGAAAACCAGTCTACCATATGAATTTGTCTGGTTTTTTACTTTTGCAAATTCCTTATTTAAAGTGAAATGAAATCCCACAGTTCAGTATTATTTTCTGTCTAGATTTTTTTGAAACTTAAATGCTTTTGAGAATGGGCTCTAACATAGTTGTAATTCCTTTGGGAATTGTTGATATTTCCACGTCTAAAATGGATTCGTCGACCTTTTTCATTTGAGCTTCAGGCAGACACTGTTCGCTGGGAGGCAGTATAGGACAACTTGTTTTTTAGAGCCTGAGACTTGGATGTTTTATAAATTACCTTCTGGCATTCATTCTGAAATACCTCTTTGCTTGCCAGACTCATAGATGAATTTCTGTGCAAACAGAGGAGGGTTATATGCATTGCCAGTAACTAAAGTGTGTTGGACAGAGGCTCAGCAAATGGTGATGTGGCTCAAGGCTTGGTCTGATTTAGGGAGAGAAACTTCTTTTTAACATAATTGCGGAGAGCTCTCAAGCGATTAACTCTTTAATTCTATTCAAGTGAAACATTCAGATGTCCCCTTGCTAAAGATCTCTCATATGTATTCTTGTCATATTAATAGGAGTAGATGGCAGTTATTCATAATATATTCTGTATGTGTGGCTGTGTAGGTTTTGACTTGCAAGTGATTTTAGGGTAAGAAATATTTATTTACTATGTGAATTTTTTGGCATGAAATACATTGGAATATAACAAAGATGGAAATTATGATGGTGTTTTATTAATGTGTTTTGTATTTAGAACTAGCTATTAAAACCTGAAAAAGGATTACTGTAAAGAGAGCAATGCCTAGCCTAAGTAACATTTGGATCTTCAAAATATGAGCTAAGTGACACATAGTTACTGTGAAGACTTTCAGAAGTCATTATCTTGAATTAAAAAGAGACATTTTCTCTTTTAATCATGTTAAATTCCTGTGAAGCCATTGGAAATAGGTAGGTTGTAAGAAGTAGACTGTATCTTTCTATGGAATCAAAGTCTTCATTCTGTAAAGCCTTATTTTCATCCTGGAGGCTACTACTTTTTCTCTGCCCTTGGTCCTGTTGTCTCCTGCTAGTTCATCCCAGTTGTGCTTCATTAGATGAGTCATTATTTTTGGAAACAGTGCTGTTACAGAAATTAATGCATTAAATTAATGGAAGAGATTACTTCCAAGAAAAAGGATGTTGACATAACACCTTGTAAACTTGTGTGGTGTTACATAGAGGTTTAGCAATGGATGTGATATTTTCAGTTTGTGTAAGAGGTAGATTAAAGTTTGTATGATTCTGTGTATATAGTAAGACTGCAGTATTGCCTAGCACTGTTTTTACTTACATGTCTAACTTCAAACATACAAATTCTCCATGATAAATAATTTTCCATTACAGTATTGTTTAAACATTGTTTCTAGTATACAGAAAGACTGGATTTAGGAAAAACTGGTACACAGCTAATAGCTAATTAAAAAGGTTATAATGAGTAATTTGATGCAAAGTGATATGATTTATGCTTACACTGGGGACTGAAATTCATAAGTATGTTTGTCAGAATTTAGACATATTTACTCCACTATCATCTTTGATCATTTCTAGTTCCTTCATAAGGTACCAAGATAGGGATGAATGGTGATATGATATTCTCGCTTAACAGAGGTCGACATAATTTTATCTATCTTCCCAACTTTGGACCTTCATGTTTCTTGTGGGTAGTAGTTAGTGCTTCAGAAGGATTTGTGCTGAATTTTGAATATGCACATGCATTTTTTCATAGGACCATAGGATAATTCAGGTTAGAGAGAACCTCGGGAGATCTCTAGTCTAACCTCCTACACAAAGCAATGTCAGCTATTAGGTCAGATGAGGCTGCTTGGGTCTTATCCAGACTGGTCCTGAGAGCCTCTCATGGCAACTGTTTCCGATCCATGACTTTTTTTGTTGAAACACAACAACCCTGTGCCTGTTCTAAGTGTTTAATCTCACATATATAATTTTATGTCTGAGATTCACAAAACATTACTATATTTTTTCCACTTCCAGGTATTTTGTAAGTTAATATGGGGCAGTGAATACCAAAGGAGGTCTGCACATTTGATATTTTGTATAGAACTCAGTTCTATGTTCATTCTGCCAAGTTTTTCAGCATTTCAGAAAAAAATATTTTATGGAAGAGTTGAAATTACAGTGTGTTGCTACAAAGATATCAGAAGTAAATAGTCTGCACATTTTTACCTTTAGCACCTTTGAGTGCCTTTGGGAGGCATGGGGAGAGGAGTGTCTGCGGATCTATAGGATTTTCAGTGTCTGTTGTAGTATTTTCAATTGTCTGCTCTTCCGGAGAATAGCAGAGAATAGCTCTTGTCTATTGAACTTGGCCAGGCTACTTTAGGAAGTGTTCATTGAAGAAAAAAAAAAAAATAGCTTCTTCACATTTCAGCCTTTTTTTGTCTCTTACTTAGATTTAGTGTAAATTCTTGGACCACCCATAGACAAGAGTATTTAATATCTTCTTTAGGTGCAGCATAACAGTTTATTGTTGTAGTTAAAAACACCCTCTCTGTTTTTCAGGTTAATACAATGCTAATACTCTGTATGATATTACTACTCCCTTTGGATACATATTAGCAGACAATAGTAATTTCCATTGTAGGTTGCTAAAGAAAAATCTGTTGGAAAGGTTTGGTGTGTTTTCTTTGACAAGAAAGCCTTTTGAAAAGAAAGAGGTAAACCTTTTATTTGAGGTAAGGTGTTTGGAATGCATAGAAGTTTGGGGGTTTCCTCTTTGTAATAAAATTTGCAGCAGTTTTGTTTAACTGGGAAAATGCTGATAGGCATGAGACCAACACTTTCAAACTTGGGATTCGAAGCACTAGATACAGGGAGACTAAAAGATGCACTTTTAAACCCCACAGATGTGAGAGGGAGCAAAAATTACTTGGAAAAGTCTTTCTGGAAAAATCTTACAGCTTCTAATTAAAATCCTTGCAAAAGATGTTGACAGATCCCATCTGTGGAAACAGGTAGTAATACTGTTAGGACAAAGTTTTCAATCAATTTTTTACTCTATTTCTAATTTTAGAAATATGCAAAACTTGGCTTAGTTTTCCTTTTTTTGGGTGGGGGGGAGTTTCTGCTGCAGGCCCCCTCTTCCCAAAAAAAAAAGGAGGACATCATGTTTGGCTAATACCAAGTGCTCAGTGAGAGGATTGACCTTTGCAGTATTCAAAGGCTATATTGCCTCTGACAAAGAAATAGTAGGCAATAATTGTTCAGAATGAATGGTACCTGCTAGGGAAGGTTATTAAGCGAGGCAGGGTAGCTCTGTGGAAATGTGCAGTGAGGAAGCCTCCGGGGGTGTCAGGGTTCTGGTTTGTTCTGCTGCTGGCACTGATACTAAGGGGCTTAAAATGTTCCAAGTCTCCTTTTGAATGCTCTTTAGCAACTGCTTGCGGGTATAGACTTGCCATTATATCTGCATAATAATGATCTTTTGAAGAAAAGCTCAGACAGAAAACAGTTAAATCTTGCTGTTGGTATTTGAAAGCCTGTTTCCTTCGCATCAGTAAGAGATGGTTGATACAGTAATATGTACATACTAAAAGACAGTTACTGAAACACCAGATAAAATAGCTTTTTCTTCTATTACTATGGAGAAAAATTTTTAAGTAGAGCAAAACTTCAAAGTATGGATTCGTAGGCACACAGAAGTTAGCATGGCATAGGGGGAAGAATACTGTAATGGAACCTGTTATCTTAAAACCTCTGTGTGCTCTAAATAAGTCTTAGAGCTGGCTTGGTCTTTTGCTTTGGAGTAGACAAAAATAATTCTTTGTTTAAAAAAAGTTTTAATCCATTTCTTATTTGAATTTGCAAGGTAAATTATTAATTTAAAGAACACAATAAACTTAGAAGTTTAACTGCTGAACAGTAGTGGAAAGGGATGGAAGTTTAATTTCAAGTGACCAAATAATTCTAATGACAGTGCTAAGTAAATTCACTACTGCTGTACTACTTGTACAACTGTCGGAGGTAGAAAGGTGAAGTCCTTTGTATGCTTTCATTAACGTGGTGGAAAGAACAGTATCGTGTACAGAACAGAAACCCAAGAACTGGTAGAAGGAAGATGTAGTATCAAGCTGTATCTCCGAGTAATTCGTGTATCTCCTGAAATTCTTCTAGGGTTTGTTTTTTATGCCCTGTAATTAATCATTTTGTTTTCTCTGGAACGCTGTGTCCTTCCCATGTTCTAAAGAAGCTTCCTGGTGATTATTGGACTTCATTCAGCTGCTAGGGTAGATTTTCTTCTGGAAATTCGGCCAATTATTTTGTGCTTCTCAGGACTAGGAGTGGTATTGCTATGTTGATTTCCTTCTTTAAAGTATGTTATATCTGGCAAAGAATCTTTCTTAGAACTTGCATCAGGCATAGTCTGCAACTTGCACATGAGCCAAAGCCTATCACAAAACTTGAAATGTTCAAGCCTCACACAGTGTTTCAAATAAATGTATTTTTAATTTATTTGTACTTATAAAATGTTAGACCATGTAGGACAGGACTGAAAAGGCAAGAGTTTTACTAGAGTTGCCTTCAGATTCCTTTCCTCCTAATTAGCCCTTTACATTGAAACTAAAAACCTAATGTCATATAACTGTGATTAAGAGCGTGTGTATGCTATAAGTATATAAGTTAGCCAGCTTGCAATATTCAAGGTGACAATTGTAACTAGAGCTGTAGGAATTTTGTAATTAAAAAGAAATTGGGGCAAACAGCATTCCAGTACTTTAAAAATCCCTAAACATTATTGCTCTGGTGGCTATATACATCTGATGGTGGATGTATTTTCTTGATGGTCAAAGTGTCATGGCTTTTAAGAGCAAGTATTTGTGAGGATATGATGGAATTTTGCAGGTTGCTAGTACTAAAGATAAAGGAAAGGGGAGAGGAGGCAGTTGGAATCCATAAAGAACTGGGTAAACTGTTTAACTGTACTACTTAGTTTTAAACTGAGACACAGGTTGCAGTGAGACCTATATGTAGGGAGACCTCTTTGCCAGTATGAAATTCCACAGATATCAGCTGGGTTTTATACCTTTCATGTAAAACTAAACTCTTATTATTTTAGTAGTTCAAAGTAAACATAATCACATAGAAAACTGTGAGAATTGTCTTTTATTACAAACATGTAGAAAGGTGTTGTTGTTAATTACTTAAACAGCATGTTCAGATGTGTGCTTTCAGGGAGCATTGAAGCTGGGTTTGGGTTTTGCTTGAACTCAGTAGCAAACTTAGTTTTGCAATTCCATACCTTTTTAATTCAGGGTTGGTGTATTTTTAGTAAAACTTGAGCATGTTCAGGTAACAGGAGAGCCCTTACTTAACACCTTGTAAATATTGCTGGTTGGATCTGCCTTTTCTGTTGCACAATCTTACTCAAGTTGCAAAAGCAGTCCTTACAACTTCAGTTAAGCCTGTACTTTACTAACTTCTTTGACTTGTCATCACACCAATTAGAGTGAGGTTCTGGCTCTAGGCAGAATTTGGGGCAAGGAACTGGATGTAAACTTGGTCTTTCCAGGAGCTGGGTTTGTATTTGTTTTGGCTTGTAGAAGTCTTTGAGGCAGAAATTACAATGAAGGAAGTTAGAGGTTTTCCAGCACTGCCTTCTCTGTCCTAGCTCCCTGTATGGCCTTCTTTTCTGTAGCTGGACTAACAACATTGCAATGAATCAATAATACAGGTATAGAACAGTACAACCTTTTAAATCTACACTTCAGCTTGCTTAGTAATACACTTGCTTGGCTTTTTACAAATCTCAAATAGGTTATCACCACCTCTATGCACCTTTTTTTGTTTGTTTCTTTTAATTTTTCTCTCTTCTTGACCAAGATGAATGAGCTTGAGGAGTGGGGGGTAGGCATCTGCCTTTCAACTGTTCCAGCAAGGAAATAATGATCATTTGCAGAAGCTGAGGTTTTGTTCCCTCTTTGTCTTTCCTGTGGGTTGCTGGGGCAGGGAACATGCATACTCAAACTCAAGATTATTGGTCCTCTTGTTTTCCACATATAGATGGCCATATTTTCAAGTGGCTCAGCCATTAAAGGCTCTGTGATAACCACAAAAACACATAATTAAAAAATTAGATGTTTGAAATGTCTAGTTAGTAAGTTACCAGTTTGTTTCTTCTGAGAGCACATTCAATTGCATTGAAACACCAGAACAGAAGAGACCATAACAGTGAAGTTCAGTTTCCTGTTTTGGATCAGGCAAGGATTTAATATCTTCAAGCAGTGGCATAGAGAGTGGGATCAAATGCACCCTCAGCAAGTTGGTGAATGACACCAAGCTGAGTGGTACAGTTAATTCTAGAGCAAAGGAATGCCATCCAGAGGGACCGTGACAGGCTTGAGAGGTGGGCTTATGCAAACCTTGTGAATTTCAACAAGGCCAAGTGCAAGGTCCTGCACCTGGGTCTAGGCAATCCCCAGTATCAGTACTGGCTGGGGGATGAAGGGATTGGGAGCAACCGTGTGGAGAAGGACGTAGGGAAACTGGTGGAGTGTGTGCTCACAGCCCAGAAACCAACCAGAGGAAGGCCATGAAAATAATAGAGGGATGGAGCACCTCTCACATGAGGAAAGGCTGAGAGAGTTGAAGTTGCTCAGCCTGGAGAAGAGAACATTCTGGGGACACCTTTTTATGGCCTTTCAATATGTAAAGGGGACTTTGCAAGAAAGATGGACAAAGACTTTTTTTTTCCAAGACCTAAAGTGATAGAACAAGGGGAAATGGTTTTAAACTGAAAAAGGGTAGATTTAGAATAGATGTTAGAAGAAATTATTTTCTGAGTGTAGTGAGACACTGAAATGGGTTGTCGTGGGAAGCTGTAGATGCCCCATCCCTGGAAGTGTTCAAGGCCAGGCTGGATGGGGCTTTGAACAACCTACTCTAACGGAGGGTGTCCCTGCCCATGGCAGGGGATCAGAAGTAGGTGATCTTTAAGGCCTCTTTGAGCCTAAACCGTTCTATGGTTCTGTGGTCTGTCTGGCAGTAAAGAATAGTTTGTGCTTCATGTGGGGGTGATTCTTTCTATTGCAGATCTTGTGGTAATGCATTTCTTGCATGTGTGAGAGGGCACAGAAAGCCAAATGAATTCTTGAAAAGCATGGAGATTGGCAGACATACCAAAGCATACCTTGGATTATGCTTATTGCACTCAGCATACTGATCTGTAGATATAATATCTATGATATAATTATATATATAATCATAGATATAATTATCTGTGATCGTTCATTATCCTTTATAAATCTCAAAGTCCTGCTTTCATGTTAGTCTATTGTGACTTGAGGTTGTCAGTTCTGCAGTGACAATACAGAACATTGAAAGTATTTCTTCACTGTTTAACTTAAGCATATAAATCAGGCATTCTTTTCCAGTATGTTTTTTTTAATAGGCTCATTTTTACAACTGAACTGTTCTCTTTGTAGTGTGGCTTAAAAAATCAGGTTGGGTTTGCCAGGCAGAAGCATCCCCAACCGAAGTAGACCAGCTGTTTGTCCAGCTCACTGGCTTTTTTCCACAGATATCTGTGCCACATGCTGCAGAGGAAGATCAAAAATCAGACACAAACTTTGGCTGTTTGAAGAAGTAAAACATTTAATGATGTTCATTAAAATGTTTTAAAGTCTTTCTTTTTATTGGCGTATAATCATTAAATAACTAGCTCTGTGTATCTCTAAGTCATACATAGGTCATATGTTGACCACGTGTATGTACAGTTTACTAATCTAAGGAATTACTACTGGTTCTATCACAATCTGAATTTAAAAGTAATTTTTAGATAAAGAAAAATATCCCCATGTGTTGTACAATGTGTTGTAAAGTATCTGAATCTGTCATTTTAGATGTGATTTAATTTGATCTTTCATTGGCTATAAGGAAAAATACGGGGTAGAAAGGAAAAATAAGTATGAGACATGAAAATTATTAATGGTAAAAGGGCTCTTCACATGAGCTGCTGCTCATATCTATGTATTTTCTTATATTGTTATGGTGTCTGTTTTGATTTTCAGTATTCGGTGAAGTAAACCAGTCATGGTTCATTTTCTGTTTTCATTTTGTCATGTTCTTTGTCTAAGCACATGACTAATAAACTGTAGTTTGCTGTACAAGCAAGCTACAGTTCATCCCTAAAAGCATTAGTTTTCATCTTTGTTTTTTTAGTTGTTGGCTTATTAATTTTTATTAGAGAAGGTATCAACACTTTAGATTACTCTGCCCAACCTGATGTATTTTATCTATATATATGCATATTTTTATTGTATTTATCCATAGGTTTGGTGGTGGTACTGGCTGCATAACATCTGAGAATCTACATGATGTTGAGGCTTCTCTAAATTACTTCAGAGTTTCTCAAGGCTTTTAATATATATTTAGGAGCGTCCTAAGACAATGTTACTGTCTGTTACATGGCAAAATGAAAATAATACTGGGGCCAAATTAGCTTGAGTGTTGGCTAACTTCAGAATCCAAGTAGAAATGCCTGCAAGCTTAAGAACCTGCACTTCCCATTAATTTCACTTGCAGTAATTAATCATTCTACCATAATTACGTTATTCCAGCTGGGAAATCAGTATTAGTCATTGTCTCTAAAATTTCAATTTAATTCCTTTAATTCATTTAATAAAAGGTAGTAAATTTGCTTAATACTTTTTTCAAAATACCCGGGTGCCTGGGAGATTTGTTTGTACTTAGTGCACTGCATTTCAGTGTGGCTTACCAACTTCGGCTTAAGGTTGCACTAAGCATGCCTGGGCAGTTCCTGATGTGGAGCTACTTTGTGTCTAGGTGGCGTGGAGCACACCTCCTACTTACCAAATTGCACGTAGGTCTACCCCTAAACGCATTGCTGTCCTTTATAAAACCCTTTTGGTCTCCTACAGTTACATGTCTTGTTTTACATGTACAAATGTTCTCTATAATGATGTGTTTTGTATTTAAATTACAGGCATCTATACTAGAGTCCAAGAGAAATCCTGTTGAATTTTGTTACTTTTCAGTACGCACAATCTAGTGTAAATGTACAAATTCCATTCATTCCTGATGCTCAGAAATGAGATTATTCATCTGGAACTAATAACGAGAGAATAAATAATAAATATATATAATATGTTCACAATGCAATGTTTTGGTGTGTCAGCATTGCTTACGATAGGATGTATTAATTATATAGAAATGTCAAACACAGCAAATACATGTTAAACTAGTTGCTGGGAACACTGGCAGATTTGTTAGAGCCTATCTGGTTTTTGTTGTATATAAAAAAGCTTCTCAATTCTTTTCAAAGTTGAATGATCATATGCAGTCATCCACAATGTTAAATATAGTTCTTACCTTTCTGAGCTGAAATTTTCTATGTGACTGTTAGAGTAAGTGTTTATATGACGGGGAGTTAGTATTTCTTCTTCCAAAACAGAAGTGTAGAAGTCTAGAGCACCTTTGAATGTGGTGCTAGAGTTCTTCAGCATGGAAGAAGTTGACTGAAAACAGGTTCAGTGACTAGTGGAATGGGCAGAGGGAAACACAGCATACCTTTTTCATGTTATTTGTGGCCTGTCTGATTGTTACCATGTTATCTTTCCTCAGATTGTTAAACTCACTGTTTATAGAATGCTTCCAAAAAACCTTCTGAGAAGAACTATGATGCAGAGACTGCACCTGTTCCCAGAAGATGTGAGTAGTCGTGCAGTTATATTTTCATTCTTGTGTGATCTGGAGGTGAAGAGGGAGTGTTAGCAATAGCAAAACTCTTGTCATAAGAATGTAAATTAAGAAAAATCAAGCTGCTTTTTATTTATGTATCTAAATGTAGCAGAAATGTTGATGCTTTTGTCTATTATTTCCCAAAATTATGACATATAAGACATGCCTCTATTTGGATCAAAAACTTAGCATGAAGAATGCAGTAGTGTGGACAGATTTTGGTAGGGATCTGGGGGGGAAGTGGTGTTATTTTTTTTTTTTAAATAAGTAGATATCTAAGACTGTTCTTGCCTTCCTCAGGTTATTCCAGAAGATATAGAGAAGAATCTTCTACAAGAGATTCCTCAGCCACGTGTAGTCCCCAAGAGGTTAGATGAATATACACCAGAAGAAATTGCTGCCTTTCCAAAGGTTTGGACTCCGTAAGTATCTTGGATTTTTTTAAAAGGACACTTTGATTGAACATATACTATATAGGCTCTCACATTATCCTTAACAAAAAAAAAAGTAATGCTTTTTCTCTTTGTTATCTTTATTTATTAAGAGAGAGGAGATCATTAAAGCAAACAACATTCATATGCAAATGAGTGGTTGCTAAGACTTTTGTATTTCTGGCCTTTCTTTTAATGAGAAAAGCTTTACTTAAAAACATGGTTTCAACTCTTTACTTCATCAAAGTGTGTTTAGTAAAAGGTGAGTAAAACACTTCATTACTTTGAGTTGTGCTCTATAATATGTAACTGTTAGCCATAGCCAAAGGAAACACCATGCAGCTCGTGTGAGGGAATGACTCATTGTGAGGGGAGGTGGGGGACCCTTCAGATTTTCTTCAGAGAAAAGGAAAGAATTCTGCTAAATTAGACCTTGGAGAGTGGATCTTTGGCAGGGAATATACCACAATTTTGTTTTGATAAATAGGGTTTTTTTCTTTGCGCAAAATTAGGTCCACAATAGTTGTGTGGCATATGAATGAGTATTTGTAGTTTGCTTTATACCACCACATGCAGCATTGAGTCAACCCACTAGTGAAAATAATGTGTTACATTCTGGGTGTTTTCTGATTCGTACCAGTATGATTTTTCTTGTGTTCATTTTGAGAGTCCTGTTTAGGTTCAGGATCCCATTACAATAGTTAACCAAGATTAATTTTGAAAGATTGCTCCTTTCCTGATTATTCTAATGAAATTTCAGAGGAAATAACAACAAGTAGGGAGATGAGGAAAGGTGTATGTAAGCTAACTTCAGGACCAACTTGATGGTTATCTCCAGTTAGATTACTGGTATTTCTGTTTTAGTAGTAGCTTTTAAAAGGTTGTTTCTCCTATAAAAAAAACGTTCCTGTGCACTCACTCCTACACAAATACTATACACTAATCCTAAAAAATAGACTTGGTATGAGTCTCAAATGGTATGTCACCCTATTGAGTAGTTCCACTGAACCACGTTAGCTGCACATGGACAGAGGTCAGATGCTGACGTGGTAGTAGTAACTTATTTCTCATGAGTCTGCTTTCTGCTTAAGATATGATCTCTCGAGTGTCTTGATAGCTGAATGATCACAGAATGGCTAAGGTGGGAAAGGACCTCTGGAGGTCATCTGATCCAACTGCTTGGCTCAAGCAAGGCCATCTAGAGCTGGTTGCCCAGACCGTTTGTTAATATCTCCAAGGATGGACACTTTACAACCTTTCTGGGCACCCTGTTCCACTGCTCAGTCAACCTCACAGTAAAAAAATATGTTTTCTGATGTTCAGGCGGTTCTTCTTGTGTTTCACCAAGTCTTGTTCAAATCAGTAGGATTTCAGAGTGCCAGAACTGAATACTTTCTATTTTCATGGGACAATTTAAAAAGTTCAACACAGATTTTCATGTCCAGCTGATTGAAGAACACTATTAGAGAATGATCTCAGCGACTACATGGTTTAGAGTTGCAGCTAATTGTGACATGGCCAAAAATGTTGGTATACTTTTGAAAGGGGCCTGATGCTTTTTGCTTGGTCAGATTAATACTAAAGGGGGAGGTGAGGGTTGTTGTGGTTTTTTGGTTTGTGTTTTTTTGTTTGTTTTTTTTTTTGGTTTTTTTTTTTAGTAAATTAAACATTTTAAATTACAGCATGTATTTTCTCTGCATCATAAGGCACATGCAATTAAGGGCCTTCGCCCTTTGTAGGCAGTGGGGATAAGGCAGCAGAGATATGTAGACAAGAGATGTAATTTATCCAGAAAAAAACTGGTAATAAAGTAAGTGAACACTTGAATAGAACATTCTTGCAATTAAAAAGCAGAGCTCATAATTCCTTTTATGGACCAGCAGCTCTCACTGCTTAAGCCAGACCAATACAAAGAAATCCCAGGAATATATGTAGGACAAATGTCTGTATCCATTTCACATATATTTATAGGATCTGTATTCCTTTGAGGGGAAAACTTGAGTAATGTTCCATTGTTCTCTTACATGTTTAATTGAAACCAAAGTAATTTTTTAGTGAAAGTTCTTACTGTTGGTGAGCTTTTGCTTGCAAATCCTTGTAATAACAGGAAAAAGTTAGCCTGTGACATTTATCTAGTCCTAAGTGAAAAAGCCTGTGTAGAACTCTATATTTATGCATAATGTCTATTTTTCCTTGCACATTCACACACGAAGTAGTCATACAGAGTTACACTGATTTTGCATGTCAGAGACAGGATGGGACCTTTCATTTGTGCAGTATTTTTCCTCAGCTTTTAGTGATTGGACTTGAAGGATGTGACGTCATGAGGGTTGACTGTATCATATGACTACTGAAGAGGCACACCCTTCTGATTCTGTCTTTTTGGATGTTTTCTCTGTCTTGTTGTCTCAGAACTGTGTAGGTTCTGAGTACAAGTTTTAAGTGGATTCAAAAAAGGGAAGTGTATGGCCATCAGTGGCTATTAAATATGGTTCTCCAGATATGACTCATGGCTCAGGAAGTTGTAAATATTGTTGTATATTTATCTTGTTTCTTCAACTTTTTCTCTGTACATCTACCACTGAGATGATGGAACTTTGATGGGATCTAGAAGGGCAGATCTTTTAAATGCCAAAGGCAAAGAGCTGTGGGAACGAAGCAAATACTGTATGATCTCCAGTCTTCCAGATGAGCAGCATTGACTTGTGCTCTTCTTCTCATTTTCAGTATGTAGAATTTAGTGTGGATTTTGGTAAGAAAAAATTAAGTATCACTTGGAGAACACTTAAATATGTGAGTGGAATATAGGGAACACCTAAAAGTGTGTTCTGCACACAGAAAAAAGACTCTCCTTTCTGATAGTGCTTGTTTGATATGGGTTGACTTAGGCCTGTGTGCTAAAATATGGGAAGGACACTGACAGCATTTTGGAAATTACTTGGGTTTTGTTGTATTTCTCCTATGTTCTCATGAATATGTGCAACATTTTCAAAAGTTTATTAAAAAATCAGTTGTATTTAGATGATCCTAGGTGATACTAAAATAGTCTTTGCATCAGTTCTTTGTAATCTGAGGCACCTCGGTTTTACAGTCTCTGTTGAAAGGGAACAAAGTTCAGTAATGCTTTAAGCCTTCTACAGGGTAGAAATAGGTGGATTGATTTAGGCTTTTTCTAAGCTATGTCAGTTACACAAATTGCTATGTTTGGTTTTATCCTCACTACTGAATGGAGTTGCAAATGCTGAGATCTCCTCGTTCCTATGAGATCTCACTGGATTAACCCTGAAGAAACTTTAGACTTTGCACCAATGATCAGAATTCTGCGGTATGTTAGAGTGAAGCTGATAAGCCTCTCATGCCCTATGTTTTATTATATTCTCATATATAGTACTAATACTAATAAAGATTCTTACACAGTAATTGTTTGAATTGGAAGCTGGCACTTAGCTTTAACTAACTGGGAGTGTCCCTTTTGTCAAAGAAAATGGTGTTATGCTGTCAGAGCTTTTGAAATACTTCTCTTTGTCCCCACACGATGCCATAGTTTTGCTTGACTTCACCTCCTCAGCACTGAGCCACCTTAATTGTGTTGACATGTAGGAGTGTGTGGCAGAAGACAAGTAAACTTGATGCCATCTAATTCAGTCACTGCTGTCAAACTAAGTTTCCTAATAGCTTCATGTCAGCATTGAGAAGACTACTTGAGCATGTTGATCCTTGGGGGAAATCTGCAAGTAGGAGCACTTGAAACTAGATTTGACTTCAGAATTCCCCTCCCATCATTTCTTGGAACCATTTCTTTGGAGGGATTCAAGGCACAGAGAAAATGTGCATTCACTTTTTCATATTTCTTTCCTCTGCTGTCTAGTCCAGATTGATTTTTGGTGCTATTTATATACAGACTTTTTTACTCCATACCAGTTATAGAGGCTAGTTAGAGCCACTTTGCAAGGCAGAAGGGCATATTACCATACCTTTGCTGTGTTGGACTATAGTCCTACCCTCTTTTCTGCTCTCAGGAACTGGTTAAGTCCTAGCAGAGGGATCAGGAATGGAGGGAGGTTGGTTATCTACCATCTCCGCTAGCCGCAGGGTTCATTGCTGTTGTAATTTCAGCTTCTTGTCCTGGCCTGCAACCAGACCATTGTGGCTGTGAGATATTAGTGTCAGATAAGTTTTACTTTAACCTTCAGCTCACTTCTCTGGCAATTGTGATGTGGGAAAGAGTTTCCAATTTGAATTATTGGGAAAAAATAATAATGCTTTTCCTGACTGAGGGAATAAATGTATTATTGTGATTCACTGACACTCAAAGTGCCATGTGGGGAAGGGATTAATTGTGAAATAAGAGATACAGAATTGAGCACATTTGGTAAAAATATCTTTCTGATGTGATAAATTAAAAATCAGTAGTCTGTAAAAGGGGTCTTAAAGTAAATTGTAGTGGTCACTGTTCTGATTAAAGTGTCAGCTGAACTGTCTGAGAATAAACACCTTTGCTTCAAAGGCACTAATAGAAAGGCTTTATGAATATCCAACTGTAATAGACTGTGTTCTGAACTTTTTCAGTGTGTGTAACCCCATGGAAGAAGTAGTGTTCACATTATTCATTTGAAAGAGTGTAAAAGCAACAAAGATTTAAATATTTATATATTCTTTAATGATGTCAGCTTTTTAGAGACATATAGCAAAAATGTTCTCTTAAAAATGAGTCCAAAAAGGGACAAAATACTGACAGGTTTGTTCTACAGAGCAAAGAGAAGTTAGTTAAAATTATGTTGTATAAATCTGATACTATTGTAATTTGAGATGTACCAAAAAAAGCCAACTACCTGACACCAAAATTGTTTTAGAAGAAGAACTGTAAAGGGAACATGAGTTGTTATTCGGAGATCCAAATATTGCAGGAACACATCTGTATCTCAGAACACAAAACTGGCTTTCTGTGTGGGTTCCTCATCATCTTACTCTTTTCCAGCTGCCAGAGAGGTTGTGGAATCTCCAGCCTTGTTGATGCTCAGAACTTAACTGCACAAGTTCCTGAGCAACCTGATGTAGTACTGAAATTAGTCCCATTTTGAGTGTGGTCCCTTCTGATGCAAATTATTCTATGGTTCTTTATATATGATGAAAGTTAGCAAATGTAGATATTAAAATAGATCAATATTTTAATAAACTGTGTTTAAAACCCCCAGTGCATGTGTTGCTAGTAGTGTTAGTCCTGTTTGGTGTTTCCTTGGGCTATTGCTTGTTGCACTGTAGCAGGGTCTTGGAAGTCTGGGTGAGAGCACATAGAGCTAAAATGAGTAGCCTTTTCTTGCCCTGTGTCCTGCATTCAGGGTGTAAAAGGCCTGTATGTTTACTGTTGTGTACTTTGGTCTGTGAGCTTCTGCAGAACCCATAGATAGCTTCCAAGCAGTAAGAGGAGTCCCTACAGTAAACCAGAAAACAAAGGATGCAGAAAAACTATAGACTTTTTTTTTTGGTTTTTTTTTTTTCTTTCAGTTGGTTTTAATAAGTCTTCCTGCCTTATGTGACTTGTTTTTAGTTATTATTTATCTTCCATGGAATTCTGAGCCTGGTGACCTCTCTGTTTAACAAAGAGTAGAGGTTCAAAAGGGAATTAAATTCCTCTGAGAGTGATTTAAAAAAAGGGAGTTAGAGGGAGACACTCTTTGTGGCACATCTTTCTATGAAAAAGAAAATAGCAGTGTCCTTTAATGGAAAAAAACAAATGAAAAGCATATTTGGTTAAAGGTATGCAAGGCTATAGAGGTAAGCACAACTACAACAAGAAAATTAATCTT
>WTXV02027584.1:0-22453 GCA_009823435.2 Nymphicus hollandicus | reverse complement strand
ATCCTATCCTATCCTATCCTATCCTATCCTATCCTATCCTATCCTATCCTATCCTATCCTATCCTATCTTATCCTATAATCTTAAGCATCGTCGTTCTTCCAGAGATTTGAATCTGACGATACTCCTTTTGGGAAGTACAGCCTGTGAGCAGTCCCTAGTATGCAGACACCTTCTCCTGGCAGCCCAGGTAAATGTGCTGTGCAATGCAGAGGTGCTGGACAGAAGCTGTTCCTTTTGTCCTTCATTCACAGCCTACCATTTTGCCAGCCAAGAGTAGGTTAACAAGACCTGCAGCTCTAATGGTCTACACACTTGCAGCTATTTTTTCTTAATGGTTACACACCCTAGAAAGAGACCAGCAACATTTGGCCATGTAATGTGTTTGACACTAAACCTACACCTGGAGGTCCTGAATCTAACCACCTTCTACAGTCCTTCATTTAGTGAAGTTCAGTGGATCTGACAGACATGGTGAGTCTCTTAGACAAGACTTAACTTAAAAGGGGTAATTATAAAGGGAATCACATATATCAATATTTTGCTTCTTGGCTTCTCTACAGGGACACACTATGACCTGCCTGAACACCCAGAAGTCTATTTTCAGGTACTTGGTGCCAGGCAGGATCGGTCCCATGGAAGCATAGTTTATTACTACAGATACTTGCATTTAGTGTCTCACCTCCCACACTAATTTGTTTGTCTTTGGAAGTCTCCTTGAAGTGCTGCTGAAATGTTAAAAATACTATAATCAGCCAGGCTGGGGAGCATGGGGGTCTCCTGCTGCTGCAAGTGATCTACAGGGCTAAAGATAGTGTTTAGAAAACCCATGGTGATATACTAACTAGAGCCCTTCAAAACAAAATGACCCAAGGTGAAGCATCCTGCAGTGTGTAGAGAGAATAAAGACTCAGAACCAACCTCCTGAGACAAAAAGTCCTGGAGAAAGATTAATTTCATGTGATGTCTCAGTTTGATTCATAATTCTTGTCCAGATTCTGAAATCTGTAAAAAGTACCAGAAGCTGCAAAGCTTCATTCATGATATTCTCTGTTTACTAAAGTGGAGAGTTATAACAACAACAAGTTCTGTCCCTTGATTTATTGAAACAATGCCAAAATTATACTGGAATGAGTATACAGATAAGGCCATTGGGACATCACAGAAAGGCATAATGCCAGTACTAGTTCTGCAAAGGCTACATGGAACAAATAAAGGCTGCAGACTCTGTCCTTATATTTATATTCAGATCTCCCATGAAAGAGCTGGTTGAATACCAGAGAAAACTAATACACAAATTTTGCTGTTATCCATCAAATAATGTGTCTATTAAAGCAAAATATAGTAAGACTAGTTATCTGTTGTGCATTTTATCTAGAAATGGAATTAGCAGCCCTCAGAAAATAAGCATAAGCTGTTATTTTACACAAGAAAATTACTGTACTTTAGCTGATTCCTGTGATGAAAATTAATTCTGAATGAAAACTGTGCATGCAACTCTAAATGCATTTCACATTGGTGGGAAAGCATTCAATATTTACACAATGCCATGATGTGCATTGATTACAGATAATTTTAGTTGTGATGCTTCCTTTGAGACCCTTGGCTGGAACAGGATGAGTAAAAAGTAGCTCAGTTTTATACATATAGGATTTAGAAATCTTGAATCACAATGCCAGGACACAGTGATATTGAGGAGAGGGAAAGATCAGTAGATCTCAACCTGTGTATCTTAACTATTTGTTCATATTTTTATTGTAACACTTATTACATGTAAAATCTACTCCAGCCCTGAAGCTACAGGTCTGCATCAAAATATCTAGGCTCATATTCTTAGTAAAAGGAGTTTAGCTCCTAAGAAAGAACATTATTAATAGCACTAAGCAGTAGATTTTAGGAAGGCTAAGTCGAAAGTGCAGAAAAACAGAAGCCATATCTTGTCTTCACTGGTTTATTCTACTTTGTTCAGTCCCTTAAGCAGCCTTCAACAACATTGTTCCTGCTTCTGAGGGGACACTGAAAGAGATTACTAATTTTAGTTTGATGACATCAAGGTACAAGAGAAAGTACTGAATTCTTCATCCTTTAGTGTTTTTGAATAAGGCTATGGAACTTACCGAAAAATGTGCTTTAGGAACAAGTTGCTGGGGTCTACACAGGACATAGTGTATCATGAATACATATTGAATCATAAAATATCTCCAGTTGGAAGGAAGCCATAAGGATCATCGAATTCTACTCCCTGCTCCTCACAGGACTGCTTAAACTTAAATCATATGACATTGTCCAGATGCTCCTTGAACTCTGACAGGCTCATTGTTATGACCATGTCGCTAGGGAGTCTGTTCCTATGACTGGCCACCTACTCAGTGAGGAACTTTTTCTTAATGTCCAATCTGAACTTCCCCAGCTTAATTCCATTTCATCATGTCGTATTGGTGGTCACCAGAAAAAGGATGTATAATATCTTGTATGTTTAATACATACAAGGCTCTACTAAATAGTCTGATTCAGTGACAATTATGGTCTTTAAATTTGGAAATATCTGAAAATTGTGAAGGAAGCATACAGTTCTATCCTATTCTGTTCAACTTCCATGTTTATCCAATAGGAATCTCATTACATAAAGCCTTTAAAAGTTTGCAGACTGCTGCTGTTGTCTTATTTTATACATAACAAGGGCAAGAGTTCCAAGAAATATATCTTTGGACTACCTACATAAACATCTGGTAGAAAGAAGAGATTGAGGATCTCCATCCAGATGGACAAAGCCATCAATGTCAAGCAAATACTGTGGATAGTTCTTTTTTAAGCAAAAGCTAAAAAAGGATAATCTCAAAAGGCTGTATTTGAGTTAAATTTTTTTGAGGGCTTCTGCTGCTGCCATTCAAAAATATGTTCAGGGGTTTGTCTGGGAATGTAAGCTAGAAAAAAGTATTATAAATGTGAATGAACAGTTTAGATGACATTCGGAAATGTACTGGGTTTCTTGAAATTTCCTTTGGAATACTCTACCAAGAGACTGATAGTTTTATGTTCAAATCACAATGAAGACTGTGTCTTTCTTTGGCACTGGGAAGTTTAAAAACATTAAAGCTAATTGAAATACACTGCAAATCCACTCTTTCCTTTCCCTGCCACATAATTTCTATTTCCTTAACCATGTGAACATGCAACGCTTTGATTGGACTGTTCAATCCAATCAAACCTGCTGGGTGTTTCAGAAGTACCTCTTGCTTCATAAATATTTATGTGTTCGTGGGTGTTTCAGTTGTCGTGTTGGATGTTTTATGACTTTGTTTACCTCCTTATTTTGATGTATTTATTGCTTCACTGGTTCCAGCACATCTAGCAGAGTCCAAAAAATGTCTAATAAAGGGGGATACTTTTCAGTGTAGTTGGGTCTTTAAATGATGCTGCAAGAACATGTTATTTATCACATAGACAGTTACCTCTTCCTATTTAGGTAATGATGGAGTATTTAATTTTCAAAATTTCCATTGTATTGTTTGTACAGTACAATGAAGCCCTTAGAGGAAAGTCAGAGGCCATGTATCTGCATTGCTTTTTTATCTCCCCTCACCTTGGGGCGATCGAAACAAATTTTTATTTCTTTATAGGTCATTAAAATAAAAACAATTTAAATTATTTATTAGGAGGAAATGGGTTTGGTGATTAGAGTACAGGACAAGAGATCAGTAATACCTCTTTTTATTTCCATTTGGGCATCAGTTAAGTGATGCTCTGATTGGTACAGTGAGTTCTGTACCTCAGTTTCCCACCTATAAGGATATATTATAATTTACACTGATTTAATTAATTACTGTTTATAAATGTCTTATGAGTTTCTTGAATGAAAAGTTTTATATATGCTCTTCAAGGCAGTGATTGTCTTGTCCCATGTTGAAAACAATGTTGGATCTTTTAATAAGAATAATGAATATAACTGACAGTGAATGCAAAGCAGCATTTATTAGCATTTATCTCATATGACTAAACAAACTTTATTCCCGGTTGTGTGACAATGCATATGTATTTTCAAGACATTCTTCTTTGATGCAGTGGGATAAATCTCTTGAGTAATTATTACTTTTACTAACAAAGATTTGCAGACGAGTAAACAAATATCCCAATTGACTGGATTTATGAGTCAGGGTCAATTTTCTTTTCAGCTACAGAACTGAGATACAAATAGTCAAAGGGTTCATGTGTCTAATGCCCACTGAGTTTACAGGGATTTAGAGCTTCAAATGCCTTTCAAGATCTGGGTCTTCATCCCTTTTTGTCCCACATGTTCTTGTCAGAAGGGTGATTTCCACACCTCTGTACGTAGTGGAAAGAAACAGTCACAAGGGCTAATTGTGTTCATCTGGGCAAGGACAACAGTTTCTGTTGCTAATCCCGCAGGGGAGTGATGTGCCTAATATCCCATCCAGATGCCTTTGATTTCCTCAGCCCCAGTGCTCTGGTACTCATTTATAGCCAAGCTGACTGGGAGTGATGCTTAGAATGAGTCCAGGGAGAGGTATGAACTCAGACCTCTGAATCCATACCAAGACACCTTCACTACTCTATCATCACTCTCCTTGGAGGAATGTAATGAGGATACATTAATTAATGTTTATGAACTGCTTCAGTGCTGCCATATTTAGACTGTAAGAGTTGCATCTGTAGAAGCAAAACAGCAATCAGTAATTCCACCTGCAATAGAAAACACAAATGGGAAGATGAAATAGAGGACCACATAGGGGGTTTCCTCCAGGAGGTGTTTTTCTACATTGTAAAAACACTGTTGGAGGTGACAGGCTTTCAAAGGCATTCTCTGCTCTAGAGAAATCCAGTCTAAAAGAAATGTTGAAGTACATGATGGAAGGTCTGAAAAGCACTTACCCAACTTTAAGCAAAGTTTCTAGTAATGATTTTTCATGAAAATGAAATAAGCTGAGAGTGGGAGAGAGATTTATCAAATATTCCAAAATACTTCAAGGTTACTGTGGTTGGTTGTGGGAGTTCTTTTACTGATTGGATGCTTTCTGGAGGGTGCATTTGTGAAGCTCCATCTATCACACAGTGAATTTTCTCTGGAGAAAAATATGTTGCCTCTTTACTTTGCTCATAAGGTAATGTAGAAACTCAGAATGTGATGAATGGATATCAGACTGCTGCCAGATTATGGCCTTGTATTCACCCTGAGATGAGAACAGGGAGATCAGGGAATGGCTCTGGGACACTTTAGCTTTATGGGACAGTTTGTAAGCAAGTGCAGCCATAATCTCCAAGGCAGGGTCCATGCTGTTATGAATCATAAAGGTGAAATTCCTCTCTAGGTAGCCACTCACTACCTGCTACAGTTAGTTGTTTCAGGATCATTGTTGCTATCCCCAAGGCATTATTTCAAGAGTTTCCCTTGAGCCTTTGGAGTACTTTGACTCACACAGAGCCAAAAGCAGTGACTGCAGCAATACTAAACTGAATACTCTCCTTGCCCTTTGAAAAATCCCCACACCAAATGGTCTTAGGCAGGTTTCAGTGAAAAAACATTGTTAACTTGGAAAACCTTCTTCTCCCCACTTTAGACTCTCAAAACAGGGACCTCAGGACAGACTCCTGTGCTTGTTCTACTCATTGCTCTGTCCTTACCATGCTCTGAAGGGGAGAAGGTAAAGCAAATATTTTATCAAAATGAATGTTACTTGGCTGAGAGATTCCAGCATGTCAAGTGGAGCTTTCCTAAAACTCAGTATTACTTATGCTACTGCATTTCTTCTCTGAGTTATCCTAGGAGGACTATATACACATGATACAGACCTGGACAGCTTCTTTCAATATTTATAAGTCATTGTTTAAAAAAAGACTATGATCAGCTGCATACATTCAGAGAATAAGAAAAATCATGTAAATATTTGATTTTATTTACACAGGGAGGGTAGGATATGAATCTACATAGGAAAAGATTTAAAATTCTATGCTAGTGAAAGGGTTTGCAAAACAGTAAAGAAATTACAGCATAGGGTAGATATAACAAATTAGAGTAGATAAATTTAAACCAATGCTTTGCCAAAGACTTCTGTGATATTCTAAAATCTCTAAATTGAACTTAAATTGTTTTCATTTTTCTTAAATCCACCTTTAAGTAGGAGATTTTGGTCACTGTTGAACACAGGAAACTGCAACAGGGAAATTTTTAGTCAGTCATTGAGAGCTATAGATATAAACCAAGAGACAGCTTCATGTTAAATAGTATAGAAGTACCTCAATTATTCCATATTTCCTTTGCACAGTGGAGATGAGAAGGAAAGATAGTTTTGGAACTGAAGTCACCAAGGAAAGGGTAAGATGTTTTTTAGGAACAGGTTGAGCCTGTACTGATGTAGTAAATTGGCCTTTTTTCTTTAATAGAATCAGATTTCCAGAAAAATAATATAATCTCTAAATTAAAATTATGATAATAATATTTTTGTTGGAGTAATGGATTTGGATGATATACCTATATCCTTAACTTCATCCTGCTACTCTCTGGCTCAATGAGCATGTGCCAGGGTCTCTAGTTCGGTGGAATTTAAAGGAGACACTAGTACAAGTTGCATCTGAAGTAGAGAGAAAATTATATTATTGCAAAGTGATGCATTTGTTGACAAGAAATGTAATGATTTTTTGGCACCTTACAATGTTTTAGTGCCATCTGGTGACTCCCCAAAATGTTACAAGAACATTTGCCAAAATGCCTGGATAAAACATATATGTTGGAAATGGGCAAATTTTGAATGAGTAGATATACACTGCAAATCTAACTCTCAGAGCTTCATTGCTTCAGTGACAGGATACAGTCTTGTAACTCACAACCAGACCTGAATTTTAAGCACCAGATATCTTCGTGATAAATCTGGCATACAAATAAGATACCTTCCCAAGAATTTTCTATGAAAAAGTGAGAAAATGAAGTTTCATATATAACTGCAAAGAGAAGAAGAAGAAAATGTGGTTCTATAATGACCCATTCTGAATCTTTCATTTGTCTTTTTTTAGGATATGTAGTATCTATCCAAAGATGACAGATTTAGAAAAGGGAAACCTACTGGAGAAAAAGAGGTTTTAATACCCCCAGAACTTCATACAAAATATATTCTTTTTGAAGTAAGGTGTGTTAAATTATGCCTTTTTTCTTAGAATTGGGATTATATTTCTCCACTGATTTAATAAATAAATCAGATAATATAAATTAGCCATTGGTTTATTTGTTTGTTTGGTTTGGTTTTTTTAATGAGGAAACACTAAGTTGAAAATAATGCTTATATGCCCCTAATCTTTGCTCATTAGTCCTTTAACTTACTATTCTACAGTGGAAAACAGAAGACTAAAATTAGCCTCTTATTACCCAGCAGTCCTGTTCCCTTTTCTGAGCTTAGAGTCAAATCAGCTGACTTCGGACACAGTTTCCCTTGCTTTTCATGTCTTTTAATTGTGCAGCACTGACATATCCAAGAAAGATTGATCTTTTCTGTCTCCCATCTTTTGCATCCTGATTTGTGTAATTATTTACTAAGTTTCAATCAGTAAATTCTATGCAAATGTCTTCCTTTTCCAGGTTTCCCAGCTGTCACTAGGGGCTTAATATGAATACAATGAGCCTCATAGGAGTGATCATAAGCATCTCTTTTTCAGTTTCACCATAGGTTAAATGTTTAACTGGTTTTAAAGAAACCGATTCTATTATCTCTTGTGCCTTTTCCACTTCATCACAGGAATATTGGGCTGTTGCACCTTTGTTCTGACATTCAGAGATAGAGTGATACGGTAATGAATGAGAGTATAGAACGAGAGATCAGAAATAATGTGTGACTGGACTTGATGACCTAAGGTATCCTTTACAGTCTTGTCTTCCCTACAGAGCTCCTAAGTCTTCAAATAACTCCAGCAGAAATTATACATTGAGGGCTTTGTACTCAGCCCTTTCAAGTCACTACAGAGATTTGTATTGACTTCAAACCATTTTCAATCAGGCTGGTAGTTTCTTAATTCTGTGAGATTTGCTTGGACTGTTTTGTTCTTTGAACACCTTTTACACTGAGCTGGGTTCAATGCAGTCCCAGCTCAATGCTGCTTTATTGCTCCTGGTGACTCCTGTCTTTTGGAAGGAGCTGAAGCAGGTTTGGGGCCTCCTCTGAGATAGGTATCTGCTTTGGCATTATAACAGCATGTTGTGAGGAATGATTCTGTGAGGCACCTGTTTGCTTGTATGGTACTTGTTATCCAATGGGAAGGACTATCTGCAATTATTCAGACATTGAAAGTCAGCTCAAGTGGGTTTTCTGGCTTTACTTATATTTTCTCACCACTATTTCTGGGTAGATGGTGTTGCTTTCACTCTAATAATTTATTTTCTTTTTAAATATGAAGATCTGATTGGGAAGCAAATATTTCCTGTCTAGAATACTTGTTAAGGTTCAGAGTTTCTGTTAATTACAACCTTGGCCTTTCTGTGTGTTTTTCTTGAGGGAGGGAGAAAAGAAAATCAAAAAAAAGTAAAAGGAGATAAGGGGTGATGAAGGAGAAACAGGAGACTAAGAAATCCAAGCCTTTTTGCAAAGCCAGGTAAGCAAGTTTTCATGACTGTGGCACATTTCCACCACTCCCGTTTGTCTGATATCAAGAATGCTTCACTCAAGTGGCATCCAAGTTCAGAGCATTGTTTCCCCTTTTAGCAGGTGCTGTCAACATTGTCTGCTAAAGCTCCCAGTTATTCCCTTCTTCCTCTGCTAGTAAAAACTGTGGAGAAGTACTCTGAGCTTCTGGGACAGGAATTTTACACCTTCCTACCAGTCTTTTTAATTCTATGTGGCATCCACCTTAGGGATTAGTGTCAGCTAAGGCACTTTATCCTGCTATATGGAAGAAGAAAACAATCTTGTATGCCTGAAGCCATGGACTGTCATATAGAAATCACGGCTTCAATTATTAAGACTGAGGCAGAGTTCCTGTGCAGCTACTTAATAGCTTTGAGCTTCTGCTTCTTACGGTGTAATGACACATGTTTATTTACCACCATTAGGGTTCTGTGTTTGAGGGAAGAATGACTGAAGCCAGTGAAATCTGATCTTGGAGATGACATCAAGGGATGCTATTTGTTGTGCACTTTCAGTCTTTTGTAGGATTCAGAAGACTACATTTCCTTCCATTGACAGGAATACCCTTCCACTGTTTTGATCTTCTTAGGTGCAAGAACGGGGCTGTCAAATAGGGAGGTCAGCCTTTTTTGATTGAAAGAAGAGCCATGCTTGAAAAAGTGCTATCAACGATATCATAAGGCAGAAAAACAGCGACTTTAATACCAGGAGAGAAACATATCTCAATCTTCTGCTTGGGAAGACAAGTTTAGTAAAAATCAAGCAGCTACATGACAAAATAAAGACTCATGGAGTTCTGTATGTGCTAAGATGTACTAATGAAAAAAGCAGGAGACATGAAGACACAACCCCTATCTTAGGTACACATTTGGTGAATCAACAACATCAGATAAATGTCTGATGGAACATGACAGGCACAAATAATACATGAACACTTAGAGTGGGTTGCCGAGATTTCTGGCTGGCAGCTGCAGCTGTTGCAGTGCAGTTTTCATGCTAAAAAATAGAAAACTTCACTTTGTCAACATTTTCCATACCCATGTTGTGAGAATTTGCCACTCCCCATGATTTTCATGGTACCTAAATGTCATAAGCATTTCAGACTGTGATTTAATTATAATTTTGAAAGAAAATGTATTTTTGAAGCTTACTCTTAGATATAAATTCATCAAATATAAGATTATATTGAGCCATCCAAGAAAACTTTTCCTTGATAAAACATCCTCTGACTTCAACTCACAATTTACCATTATAAAAGCACAAATCCACTTTATTTTGGAATAAGAATAATTTGGACTTAACAGAAGAGCAAGGAAATACTGGATATTATACCCATTTCAGCCAGATCTTACATCTTAATAAAGCAAATGTAGAAAGCATCTGTGTTATAATTGCCAAACATATTGGACCAGTATGAAGAAGCTTGTTTCCAAACTAATATAATATTTGGACAATCACATACAGTAAGAACTTTTGAAAGGCACCACACATTCTCCTGCAAATGAAAAGATCATCTTACAGTGAATCACAGGAATAGCACTTACTTCTATATAAACATTATACAAACTATATAATAGTTTATAAATTGGATGGTAATGGCAAAGACTTTTAGGGGTTTACACCAACACTCTTTAGATAAACTTTTCGTAGTTTTGACAAGCAGGTTTGTGTGAAATAACAGATGGGAAGATATTGGCTAAGAGAAGAATATACAATTTAGAAGCTATCCTTTTATCTCTAGTTGTGCTTAAGAAAAGTATGGTCAACTATAGCAAATATTCTAACAGAGCTTCTTTATTCTCTGAAAAAAATCTGGTCTTCAAGTACTAGAAAACCTGGTGCTTACACACATTTTGTAGTGGAAGTAGATGTTTTTCCCTGTTGGTATGGGAACTGGATGAATACTAAATAAATGCATTCAAGAACACTTTCACTGCATTCAATTCCAAAGTCTTGTTTAGTTTTCTTTCTTTCTTCTTAGGTTTGGTTGGTTGGTTTGGAGGAGGGTTTTGTTTGAGGTTTCTTGGAGAGGTTTTCTGTGGTTTATTTTGTTTGCCTCCTTCCCCAAAAATAATTTTAGCATGCCATAAAGTTTGGGGATAAGCTTCATTTTAAGTCTCGAGAATCAAGAACATGATCCTGATCAGTAACAGCATATAAAAAGCTTTGGAAATCCAAAGTGCGTGAACAATCCTTTTTGATTTGAGCTGGAACATTTGATCCATAGAAGTCTGTAGGTCACTGTCAATTTATTTGGGTAGTGCTACACGTTCCTGATAGAATTGCTAGGTCAATCGTATGTCTACAATTTCTTTTTGTTTCTTTATGATTAGGATAAGAGAAATTAAAAGACCTTGGGTACAAAAATAGAGACAGCACCCTTGACTTCAGTGCAGATAAAACAGTATCTGCTGATCTCAGCCTACATGAGCTGCAGAGAGGAAAATGGAGGGTGATGGAACACGGTAGAAAGGGTGGAAGATGCTTAGAGACATTGTAGTGTACTATGCTCCACTATGAATTTCATATCAGAGTGTATGTGTGTAGGGAAAGAGAAGTGGGAAGGTGAAAAGAAAGCAGCTCTGAGACAACTGCCCTAAAGAGTCTGAGCATGACACCGGGAAGATTTTCTTATGCACATACAGGTCTTGTTGCTTCATGATGGAGGACCATCATGAGAAAAGATGGCTAGCAGTCAACAGCTTCAGTTGACAAGTTGGAATCTCAGATGGCAAAAGCCTCAGCATCAGGACGTTTAATAATAATAGGTCATAAAGGAGAGAGAAGAGCCTTTGCTGTAGTGAAAGATGACTCTCCATAAGGTTTTGGCTTGTTAGACAAGTCCTGCCACAGGGAAGTCACTGCAGTAAGAGTGGAAGATCCTGAAAGAGAGATGGAGGTCTAATGGCTGGGAGTACTAAACTGGCATGAACACAGTGAACGGCCACATCTGAACAGATGATTCCCATGCTATGATAATGCAATCAGTAAGTATTGAAAATGTGGAAGAAGAAGTTACAAGTAAGCTGTCAGCAGGGAAGATAATTTTTTATTTTTGCTCTTTTCATATAACCCCCTTAAAATCTTTGATTATGAAGTGTGGTCATTATTCATGTGTATTACAGAAAACAGTCTGCACAGATTTATAATGCATTTTTATATGCATATGTATACATGCATATATACATATATATATGTTCGTGTGTGTGTGTATGTATTCCTGCCACAGACCTGACTTTATCTGAGTTTTAGGCGTACTTTAACAGGTTTTCTTTCTCTGACATCTGTGGACCTTTTCATGATCATTCTTCCTCCAATGATGCGGCACACTGAGTTTGTCAGATTAGTTTTGATCCTTCCTCAGGGGGTGAGAAAATGCCTGTCCTATCTGGATGCTCATTAGCACTCGGAACTGTCCTTGTTATACTTGCGGCATTTGAAACCATTCCTGATAATGATTTTGATGGTTACAGTTGGTAGTTCTTGTTTTACTATCATTTTTTTGTACTCTCATACTCCCCGGCGTTCCCTGAAAAGTCTTGGTTTAATGAGATATTCCTGAGTTTAGACATTGGGGAAATAGGAGGAGGAGAACAATGACATCAATAAAGCCACCAGTATTCTTTGAGTATCCTGCCAATGATCCGTATCTTTATGATGTGCAGTTCAGTGTTAATTCTGCCACTGACAAGTGCAATAAACTGCGTTACCCACATTTCACATCTCCTCCTGTCCACGGACAGCGTGAGGGCTGATTTTTTTCTGACATCTGTATAATCCCTACTGGTTTTGAACTTTCTTTCTTTTTACTCCGAGCTGCCCCCAATTCAATATGCTAATACAAGGCTGTATCAATGCACGCTTTACCCCACCACCTACAGCAATATGATAATGAAATGAGCATTCCTTAAACACCTTCCTTTCCCCTGACTGCTCCAGGCACCACAGGAGGCAGCTCTTAAAGTTCATGCCCCACATAATAAAGCTCCTGACCTCTAACTGCAAAACCATAGTCCATAATATATAATCCTGAAGACAGCACCAAATGGAGGGAGAGTAAGGTGGATATATCTCAGATGTATTTGAAGTGCAAGGCTGCTGCATGGTGCAAGTAACTTGCCCCACACAACAGCTAGGACCAGAGATTAAATGAACTCTTTCATCTCATACTTTCTGGAGTAGTATTCAAGCACTTTATAATTTGGAATGTATTTAGTCCTACAACTGCCTGCTACAAGGGAGATATGGTATGAGTGTCTATGAGGAAAGATGACAAGAGTTAAGTCATTTCACCCTGGAGAAGAGAAGTCTCAGGGACTTTGGTGCTACAAGGAGGATGAAGTCTCCTCACAAAGAACCACATAGAGAAGACCAGGGGAAATGAGTAAAAGTCGTACCAGAAAAGGTTTAACCTCAACTTGACCCTTTCTCTGTGAGTCTTATAGTCTTAAAGAGTAAGTAATGGACATGGCAAGAAACTGAATCTAAGTCTGAAATCCTAAAAACATTCTCTCTCTTATTCTTGAGCTTGTCTTGCTCAGATTTATTACTTGAACATTTTATACTATCACTCCCAGAGTTTCAAACACAAGACCTTTGGGATGGAAAGAGGGAAGCTGAGCCACAGTGATCAGATTGCTGGTATTTACTGTGTCTTTAATATCACATATAATGTACTGGGAGTGAATTTCAGCATTTTCCCACTGGCAGCTGGAATGGAAACAAGAATTAACTGGAATATAACAGCCAGTATCCCAGGCATGAAGTAAAGGTCAGGAGAAGGAAATGCACTTCTCTCATCCACTGGCATCAGATGAAGTTTCATTACAAAGAAAAGAGGTGGGAGGGTTGGATGTCTTTTCAGAACAGAATGTCTGAAACTGTCATTAAGAGAACTGTAATGCACTCACATCACTCATGAAAAAAAAGAACGCTGAAAAAGTTGGGATAGGATCTGCCTATACATTGATCAGGCAGTGTACTGGAAAGAGATGGCCAACAACTTCTAGATGTACCAAGAGTTCTTATATGGAAAAATGAGCCAGAAAGGTACAGATGGACAATATAGTCAATTATGGAGTAGTTTAGACATTCTTAGATTTTTTTTTTCTTTACAGTCCTTTAAAATGCAGTTCTATAAAGGAATAGAATCAGAAAATAATAATGATTCACTACAGAACAGTTACTATAAAACTGAATAATGATTTGTGTTTCATTATGGTAATACAAATGTGTAAACAAGCTAAAAGAAAATACATTGAGGAGGTCACAACACAAAACACAAGATGAAGGCAGAGCAGAAGGGGGAAAAAGAGTGGGAATAGAATGGAAATTATTTATTCCGCATCACACAGCTGAGAAGACAACCCGAGTGTAAAGAGTTTTCTCTGGGTACTGATACCTCTCAATCAAGAACATACCCAATGTATTATTCCTTTTATAATTTTTCCTTGTCTATAAGATTAAAGCAGCTACCGTAAGATTCCACCCTGATCAAATCATCTGTCAAGGAGCCTTCTTAGTACAGTATAAAGTTACCATCACTCCAGTGGATTAAACTCTAAATCTTGTAAAGAAAAAGAAGGTACCTGGGAAAATCTATTTTCAGGTGATTATGTGCTAAAATTTTTTTTTATTACAACATTATTCAGCATCGCTTTTCACCTTTTATATAAAGTTTTCAGCCTCCAAAAGACTAAGAAAAGTTTGCAGAAAGTTTCTGCTCAAATCCAGAACATTTTTGTAGAAGACTTCCGTGCTAAAACGAAAACAGGAACAAAGGGGTTTTTTTTCCCCATAGTGTCTCTTGAAGAGGGTTTTGTTTCTATTGTTTCTTTTTGTTTTGCTTTGTTTTGCTTTTTTTGCCTTGCTTCCTGCTTTTCTATATGCAAAATGCATACGCAAAGGAAGCAGCTTGAATTCTGGATTCCAGGTAATATCTGCCCAACCAGCACCTAGGAAAGTAATGACTGTTCTTGTAAATGGAGCAAATCTGATCAGGAATTATTGCAAAGGAATAAATATGGAACCCTGAAATCTCATTTGTGCAGTCAGTTTTCATTTGTACATCCATCCTTTAAGAAGTCACTGGGGAAATGACTGCAGACACAACCACCTTGTAGTCAGAAAATTAAGGGTGATTAAAAATCTCCAGTTAAAACCCAGTTTAATTAGTGGACAGTGTGAAGTCACAGGCAGGCTGGTTCCAAGGAATTTGCTTGTGTTCAGATGGTAAAATGCCAAATGGAATAAAAAGAGATTTTAATTACAAGAATGATGAGGTAAGTCAAGCAGCAAGGCAAAAAGCAGTAGTGTAAAGAAGACTACATAATAATACAAGCAACAGTGAGTGCTAAGAGCTCCCAGTGGGTTAGATATAACAGTAATAAATGATAGGGCTGCACAATGTACACAGTTGCACTTTCGGTTCAAAGGATTTAAACAACAGCATGTAATACACAGATCTGTGTATAATGTTCATGTAGCTATGGCTATAGTGCAGGGGTGTAGCTGGACTGGTCAGTATTGGGGCTGGTGCAGTTTACTGTCTTTATTGGCCATATGAATAGTGGGATTGAAGGCACCCTCCCCAGATTTGCTGACAACACCAAGCTCTGTGGTGTGGTTGACATGTTGGAGGGAAGAAAAGGTGTCCAGAGGGACCTTGACAGCCTACAGAGATGGGCCAAAGCCAACCTCATGAAGTTCAACAAGGCCAAGTGCAAGATCCTGCACCTGGGTGGGGCAATCCCAAGCACAAATACAGGCTAGGAGGAGAATGTATTGAGAGCAGCCTTGAGGAGAATGACGTAGGGTCTTGATTGACAAGAAGCTCAACATGACCCAGCAGTGTGTGCTTGCAGCCCAGAAACCAACCATGTCCTGGGTATCTGTGAAGATGCTCTGGACTTTTCTATGAAGACTTCTGCTCTGGAGTCAGGCTGAAAGAGCTGGGCTTATTCTTTTGGAGAAGAGAAGGCTCCAGTGAGGCCTTGGAGCAGCTTCCAGTGCCTAAAGCGGCCAGAAAGAAAGCTGGAGAGGGGCTTTTTACAGGGCCATGTAGGGACAGGACAAGGGGAATGGCTTTAACCTGCCAGAGGGGAGATTGAGATAAGCTCTTAGGCAGAAGTTCTTCCCTTGAGGGTGGTGAGGCGCTGGCACAGGGTGCCCAGAGAAGCTGTGGCTGCCCCTTCCCTGGCAGTGTTCAAGGCCAGGCTGGATGGGGCTTGGAACAACCTGCTCTACTGGAAGGTGTCCCTGCCACTGGCAGGGGGTTGGAGCTGGATGAGCTTTAAGGTCCCTACTAACACAAACCGTTCTGTGATCCTATGACTGTATAAACCATAGCTCCAGCCCCTGGACCTGCAAATCTTAGGAAAAGTGACTCTGGTTCCCCAAAAAATACTATTGTGCTTTTCCCTGTATGGCTCATCATGTTCATGACATCAATTTTGTTATGCTCCTCCAGTCTTTTTTAGATCAATGTCTACATTAAACTTAAGATCTGTCAAAAAGCAAGAGAGCAGAGACCATAGGCTGTCATAGTGCTTGAATTTGCCTTGCTATTTCCTTTCCATTCTCAGACACATAGAAAAATTTATGTCTGAGCTCCTTTTTTTTTTTCTTAATGTCTGGTTTTTTTTGTTCATATCATAAAACACTGGAGTTCTGAGATATTCCTTCATATAAATGCACAAGGAATATCATTTTGTGTTCTGAAGCTTAGCTTATCTCCTACATGCATACATAGAGTTCATTACCAAAGCTGAAATAAATTTTAGGTGGCATGAATCAGCAGTATATTACTTTTAACCTGGCACTCTCCAGGTGCACCATATATTTTTGAGTTCTGGAAAAAGGGAGAAGACTTCACACCTGTTTGTGTGGTGCTGTAAGCCTGCAGGGTTAATATCTGCTTACCATAGCTGTAGCCACAACAATGTCTTCATGTATTCACTGGGAGTAATCTATGAAGTGTGTTTATTGCAACACTTAGATCAACATGTCCGAGGAAATCTGCTAGTAAAGATTAATGAAGGAAAGAATATAAAAGTCCAGGACTTGACTAGAGTAGCTTTGCATGTGACTGTGAATGAATGATGAAAGGATACCAAGTAACAGCAAAAGAAAGCAAGCAAGGGTCTCAAAGAGAAAAAGCTTGTTCTTACAACTCCCTGTGTTAATAACATTAACAGCACAGGAAACAGACAGATATTTAATATCAGCTGTATTGGTTGATATAAGGTTGGAAAATAACTTTAATGTATCACAGGAATCAGAACAAGGGAAGGGAGAGGCTTTAAGTTCAAGGTCTTAATACAGGTCTGAAACAAAAATAAATAGACATAGCTAGAGCCTGAAAAACTTTCTGATATGGGCAAAACCTAGCTCTATGACACATCTTAATAATTTTATGAAAGGTTTATACGGCATGGTTATTGCAATATCAGGATGCTGAGCTTAATGGCTCAGTTGTCCATTCCAGTTCTATAGCCTTTGCTTCTAGATAGCGTGTCAGAGATTATGAAAAATACCAGTCTCATTACTGGTAATTTGAAGGACTTGTGCTCTTTCTGAGTTATAGAAGGCTAGAGTTTATCTAGTGATTTACATGGAAGAGGTCATCCAGAGCTGAAGGGTAATTTTAATTGAGGTTTTAATTAAGATATCTGCTTTATAACATTTTTCCTGTTCTTATTCAATGTTTTACTTTTTGCTTATTGATTTATATATTAATAAAGCAAAGTCTAATGTCAGATTCACTTAGAGATTCTTTCAGGATTTGTTTAGTGCTTTAACCCCAAATCAATGTTTGGGAAAAAACACTGCAGAAGCAGAGGGGGTGAGGCATCATGAGATCACTGGCTTAAGGACTCTAAATCAGGCCAGTATAACTGAGAATTTATGAATTTGTAATTCATTTAAACAGAAGTTATTTCTGATACCAAAGTTGAGTGGACTCACAGGTTGTCACTCCAGCTCCTAAGATGCAATTCTTAAATCTTGGGGAAAGGCAAAAGGCTGAAGTGTATTTTCCTGAAAGCAAGGGAGGCTCATTATCCCTGAAAAGGCCCTGGGGTTCTGAAATGAGATAAATAGGTATAGATGTAAGAAGAAACAGAATTACACAGGCCTCTTTTCTTAAATTGCAGAGACCACCTCTTTGGTTCTTGTTTCTTCTGGATTTTAATCACCTTAAGGTTTAAGAGGATTTACAATAAGGGACATTTAGAAATTTATTATTTCTGAGAAAAATTGGTTCTAAATCTTAGTAAACGTTTCTTTAGATCTGTGTTATAATATAGGAAATATTTTTCTTATTAAAAACAGGGTCTGCTTTCATTTATAGAATGGAATAGACATAGAATAGCAATAGAATAAATATTGTTTTACATTGAATCATAGAAAGGTTTGGGTTAGAAAGGACCCTAAATATCATCCAGGTCCAAACCCCTGCCACAGGGAAGGACACCTTTTGTTAGACCAGGTTGTTCCAAGCCCTATCCAACCTGACCTTGAACACTGACAGGGATGGGGCAGCCTCAGCTTCTCTGGGCACCCTATGCCAGTTTCTCACCACCCTCACAGGGAAGAAGTTCTTCTAAATATCTAATTCATTCCATCTAAATCTCCCATCTGTCATTTTAAAGCCATTCCCCCTTGCCCTATCTCTCCATGCCCTTTTAAAATGTCCCCTCCAGCTTTCTTGTTGGCTCCGCTAGGTACTAGAAGGCTGCTCCACAGTCTCCCTAGAGCATTTTCTTCTCCAGGTTGAACAGAACTTATCCCCAAATTAGCCTGCAGACAGCTAGCTCCCTTCAGACATACCACCACGATGAAATTGAATGACTGATTCAAGATCACAGAGCCTCTTAATGACTTGTCAAACATCTGCTGTCCCAGAAATTAGGGAAATATTGAGGACAACCATATGGGGGTGGTTACTCCCACATGAAGGGGGGTTTCCATGAAGGAAAATAGTCTTTCCCACGGGCTAGGGATAAACAGACAAGCAAACTGCCAAAACACTGATTAGATAGTTCTATCCTACTGTAAGAATATTTGACCCATTACAGGATACTAATAAAGGTCATCTGTTAAACTTATAATTAGAATTCCCTTTAATAATAATAATCATCATCATCATCATAATCATAATGCTGCACAATCCGGAAAAAACACAGTATTACTCTTATACCCAAGTGTGTGTTTGTAGGCCTACCTGATAGACAAAGAAGAAACATCCTCATGTTTTTACCTGTAGGTGTAGAATACTAAAGAATAAGTTCCGTTAAGAGTCCTGCTGATGGAAAAGTTGGTCTATGATCAGACGCAGTCTTCCTGAATAGAATGTTATCTGCAGAGAAAGTTTCTGCTTTTCCTTTATAAAATTATTCCCAGATGGAACAATTCTAAAAAAGAAAAGGAAATATTCTCCTGTGAATGTTGTCCCAATGAATGAGATTCACTTTACCTAATTATGATTCCTACTGTGCAAGGTCCCCTGGCTTTTCCTTACATTCAATAAATAGAGGAATCACCTGACCAGTTATAGATGTCTACAATGAAATGAATCTCACTACAAAAGTGCTTGTTTCTGTCCCACTGCCTATAAATAGAGTCTAGATGACTAGTTCGAATGTGGACATCTACACTGCAGATCTCTAAAATTAAGTTAAATGAATCCAGCCCTATTTGTCATAAGAACTTTAGTTTCTGTGACTTTTGGTCTCTTTCTATTATACAGCCAGGAGTTTATCTCCCCAAATGCATGACAGATGCTCAGCTCATATTTGATGCATTGCCTCCTCCTACCAAGACTGAGAACTGTGATGCATTATGCCAGGGAATTCATCCCAAAAATGAAGTTAGGGATGTGGAGTGCCTGAACCATGGCTCCTGCAAGACACTGCAAATGCATAATTTGGAACTAAACAGGTTTGTTTAGAGTCAAAACATTCAGGGGGCTGAGCAGAAATGGTTTCATTTGTCCTTTATTTTTCCCCAACCTGGCAGTGCCATTTTGAGCCCTTCCCCCTAACTCCTGACAAGACTCTAGTTTTTCCAGAAAGTTATTTTCTCTCAGGGAAGAGAATTCAGGGAACTCCAGCTGAGGTCCTGACAAATGTGTGATTTATTCCCTCTGAATCAGCCTCTCAAGGAACCTATCTCTTTCTGTTCGCTATAGAGGGGAACTACAGAAATTTGAGAGCTCCTAGGCACCTTGGTTAAGTAAAATAAATTATATGAATGTCCCACCGGGAAACCTGTACACTGTGACCAAGATCTTTAGGCAGTGGTATAGTAGAAACATCAAGGTAGGCTCCCATATGAAGGCTTAAGAGATTCAACCTTTTGCCAAACAGGAACAAAAAACAGAAGGAAATGCATGATATATGTGAATATATATGTGTGTGATGTATTTCTCGTATCTAGTAAAATCATTTTAATAATACACTTTCAGGGCCTCCTGTAGTAACTACCCCTTTTGTGCACTTAGACAAATGTGAATTTGCAAGAAGGCTCAGCCCTAAGTACATGCCTCAGCCAGGCAGGACACAATCATAGAATCATAGAATCACATAGCACAATGCTATAAAGAACATACTGTGGACTCTGCTAGGTATAAAGCAGCCTAAAACTTCATTTCCAGTAGCCTGGACATAACACATCTCCTTGTTGTCCAATGATGTTATTATTATATCACTCCCAGGTCCTAGGAGGGCTTCTGTCTTCCCAGATGTGGAAATTCTTACATTGCTCTACACTCCTCCCCACACTTCTAGCCCACAAGGCAAATACAACTGATTGGATTTATCCTTCTGTCTTGAAAAATGCCTGTTTTCCCTATCCCATCAGTGCTTTAGGCACAGAGAAAAACACCAAATAGCATTGACCCAGCATCCAAGTCTAGGAGTAGATGGCCATACACTTTTCCCAGCTTCGAATATTCCCTGGGAGATAAGGTTCCACTGGCTCAAGTATAACTTGTGATTCTTGCCATTTGAAGACCCTATTCTATTTTTCTCTTCTGGAAGAAAAGTGGGAAAAAACCTTTAAAGTTTTTAGATTAGTTTTTTTTATAAGACAAATATGAACTGCAAGTGTCTGAATCTCCTGTTTGCAACATATGCAGGTAGCTAATATGAAATCTCTGTGCCTGATTGAAATATTTCCATGTTTTCTCAACATTATGGACTCCTACTCTGCATATGTGAGCCATGTTGTCTTTGGTAGAAGCTACTGTTAAGAAATGCTGCGTTTTCTGTCATTCCCATATTTATTTCTGGAATTAGTATCTTCTAAGCCCTGAGTAGCCTGATGGATCCTCAACCTCTCAGATATCAGTCTCAGAGCTGAACATCCTCTCTTTCATGGGATGTGCAGTCTTTGTCAACTCTTCCTCCTTCTCTAATGCTCCCTTAAGGTTTTCTTACTCTGCCCATAGTATATTTGTGCATACTTACAAACATCCATGTTTGTTGCAGGTTATGAATTCTTTGGCTTATTTTTATCCAGATTTGATAGTAGTTTAGGAGGGATCAAAGGCAATGAAGTCATTATAAGTTTTGTAAAGATGGGTATTTAATAACGGAGAGAAATTTTACATATCCTACTTATCTGACTGAGGGGAAGACTTCCTTATTAGCTCCTAAGTTATTGAAGAGCAAATACCAAAATGAGCAAGATCCTGTGTAAACGACCAGCTGTGGAAAATCCCCTCCAATCAGGTCTAGCAACTGGCCACCATACACAGGTTGTAGAAAACCAGAATTCGTTAGCTCCTATTTTCATGGAAAACAAATTATTTCTCCTTTTTGTCTCTGCCAGTTTTTATGGATGCAGATGCTGCTATTTGTGATCACTTACCTAAAAGCTTTTCTGGGATCTTCAGACCAGGCTGGCAATATTTGGAAATTTACTGGGTTGTTTTCTTTCTTCTGCAAGCTACCTTGGTTTTATACCTCTTTCTCTCTTGTCCTTTACTCACGTAAATACTGTGAGCTCTTGGTGGTGCTTTTTATTGTTAGGAAAAGACCCTTAAAAACCAATTAGAGGGTGGTGTCATGAGAATGAATCCCTGTGACATAGAGGTGAATTTGAACTGAGTCACAAATATTTTCTTTCAGAAGTGAAACGAAAGAAAATTTCTTTTTAACATTTCTCAGAAAAAGGAAGGCATAAAATAGAAGCGGTAGGGATATTGTTTTGGCAATGCCTCCAGAAACTATGACAAAGCACTGCCCATTTTCCATGCTGTTACTAAGTCAAAGTCTTAAAACTTTTATCCTGAAGAAGTAGTCTGGTCTGAGATGCAATGGTAAGGACCTGAAATATGAAAGTCCAGTGATGGATTCTGTTGGCAGAGTCAGAATTTGTCCTCTGCTTGCTGTGGAAATGGGGTAGGTCCCTGGCTGGTATTTTCAGTGCTACACTGACTATGTTCCTACTACATGGTGCATCCACTGGCAGACCCCTTCCTGTGTAAAGGAATAGTACATAGCCTTCTAAATGTAACCTTCTGGTATCTGAAGGGGGCCTACAAGGATGCCCAGAGGGATTCTTTGTCAGGGACTGTAATGATAGGATAAGGGGTGATGGGTTCAAACTTAAACAGGGGAAGTTCAGGTTAAGTATAAGGAAGAAATTCTTTACTGTGAGGGTGGTGAAGCACTGAAATAGGTTGCCCACAGAAGTGGTAAATGCTCAATCCCTGTCAGTGTTCAAGGCCAGGATGGACAGAGCCTAGGGCAAGGTGTCCCTGTGCACGGCAAGGGGTTGGAACTGGATGATAAGGTCCTTTCCAACCCCAACTATTCTATAATTCTAT
>WTXV02027582.1:47855-66762 GCA_009823435.2 Nymphicus hollandicus | reverse complement strand
GTGTTCTGTCACCCTCACTGAGAAGAAGTTTCTTCTCAAGTTTAAGCGGAACCTCTTGTGTTCCAGCTTGTACACATATATATGCTACATGAATGTATGCATATTTCTATATATATTATGTATATATATTTTTTTTTAGTTAAAGTCTATCCTTATAGAAAATGTAAAGATTGAGGATATGAAAATGTGACTTTTGAATCATGGTGTTCCTAGAAAGAAACCTCAGCCCATCGCCTCATTAGTTCTTTACATTTTTATATTTTGTATGTACAGCCAAAACTGCAACGAAAATCAGTGTCTATGAGTAAACACAAATAGAATTTTTGACTTCTAATCATTAATGGAGTAAAATTTTAGTTTGTAGTACTAACAGCTGTACAACTAAACTTACTATGATTTTCCTTATAGATTAAAATTAAATGTATGTGTCCTAATTTTAAATTCGCAAAGTTATTAATCTTACAATTAGACTTCTTCTCTTTGTTCCACATATATGAAACAACAATATTTTTGCTTAGTAACTAAATTAATAAGTTCAGTAGTAGGTGAATTTAGTTCCTACACAGAAATTCTATGTATGTGGTAATACCAAAATGCCAATAGGTGAATTGAGGTCCTCCATGTAAATGAAAGCAGAAGGGATATATTATTACAGATTACTACTGCTAATATGCACTAACACCATTTTTTATTTTTGTTTCTTGCATCCTTGGTATTGCTTTTGATGAATCCTTGGGTAGCAGCTTTTTGTAGAATTAAAAGTTGCTGCAGAATCCATTGTACAGCTACACTAAAGAGCCCTTTATGTCTATCATATCAGTACAGCTTCTTCAAGATGATTCAACTTTTTCAAAAAAGTAGTTGAGTTTCAAAAGCTTTAGGCAGCCTTACAGCCAAAGAAATGTTTACATTTTCAAAATCAAAAGTTATAGACCATTAGTTCATGATGTGATTTCTTGCCTTTTGGGTATTTTGAGAAAATTGTTACTTGGTTGAAGTTATGAAAGAGTTCTACTGTTCATGCTCAATAACATACTATCAGCAAAAAGTCATAAGTGATTTCAATACAAAGAGTTAATGTGTGTGTGTAACTGCTCTTTGGGCTTAAAAAGCCTTATGGTCTCAAGTGACATTTTACTACACATTAAAAAAAACTTGCAGCGGATACTGAAATAATAGACCTCAATGGCTTTCACTGATATGAACTACCAAGTAGCTTTTCATGGTGAGATATTCATAAAGATATTTATCATTATTATCCAGGCCAGCAATTCAGTCTTGCAATATGTGGATACTTTGAACATAAAAAAAAAAAAAAAAAAAAAAAAGTGGTCCATTCAGTCAATTTTCATACACATCCCTTTTCTCATGCATCTCTAAAATCACAAAAGCTGAATCCTGGTCTAGGATATCTGATCAAAACCACTTTGTAGGAAATTAAATCCATACTTAACCTTGATCTTATTTCTGCTGTGATGCACCTTTGTGTATTTGTGCAATACACAAATTAAATAAATTACAAAATCTTGAATTTACAAAATCTTTTAGGAACAAAAATATGTAAATAGCTAGTAAGTGGCCCACAAAAATTTGTAAAGCAAATCATTTACAGAAGGAGAAAGAAAACCAAAATGTTACTAAAGTTTCTACTAATTAATGTATTTTTCTTTTGCATTAGTCTATAGATTCATTTCAAAATTACTTTTTTTTTATAGTTTGGGATTTGTTATCTCCACCTTGCCTTCATCTTCAGATATAGAATTAATACACATTATTCATCTATGTCTGTATTCTGAGAAATACCAATAAACAAGGAAAAGACATTAAAGCATAAGCATTTACCAAAAATCTCATGCACTTACCACAGCTATTTGTATTCTAAGCAGCTGAAAATTACAATACCCCGAAGGTTCTTGATTACTGTCTTTTAATCATTGATTTCAAAGGTCTTTGAATTCAATGTGAAATGTCGTTGCATGGAAGTGTACTAAATTCTAGCTTTTAAGTTATTAATTGAATAAATACGGTTAAGAATAATCAATTCCAGGTGGTGGAGGAAATCTGATATACTTAGCACTGTCCATGGATGCACCTTGGTTTTGTCTGGTTCTTCCTAAATGTTATTCGATACTACGGCATGCTAGATATTCATAATGATACATTTCAAAGGTTTTTCAAAACTTAGTTTCCATATTCTTGGAAAACCAAACATTTAAAGAATGCTTTAGTTCTAAGACATTTCATACATCAGAAAAATATAAATGTTGAGAAACAGATATAAAGGTATGGTTTGTAGAGCTACCAGGCTCTTGTGCACAGGGAAATTAGGAGACCTAGACTAGGTAGTTTTCAGGATTTATAAGTCCAATGACCCTAAAAAGTTGCCTAAACTTTCAGATCTTCCAAAGTGAAGTCCCTGAGGCATGCAGCAGAATAAAACTAGTCTTGGATCCAGCAGCTACATTCCACTCAGGGAAAAAGAGGGAAATGGGCGATAATCTGACAGAAACGGGTATGTTCTGAGTTTGTAATATATATGATATCTGGCTTTGACAACATGGGTATGTTTGCTTCTTCTACCCCTTTTAAGGTGGAAAATTCCTCACCAGTGCATCAGAGTTCCTCTAATTAATTAGAAATCTCTCCTCAGAGCAGCAACATGTTTTAGTCCCAAATCCCTTGGGTTGGCACAAGTAAGCACAAAGATAGCTTCCAATTTACTACTAAATTGGTTTCTACTAAAAGCTTATCTGACTTCAGGTAAAAGAAAGCACCCCACCCACCCAAAAAAAGAACAAACCAAAAAAAACAACCAATAAACCATTATATACCATTACAACATCACAATCCTGGTTTATTTTCCTGGCACCTACAAATGCATTATTATCATTTTATGATTTCCTAATTAAGAGTTTTGGCTTTTAATTTAACATTGATTTCTTCATATTCTAGCAGTAAACAAAATCACTTCCCTAAGTTCATGCAAAAAATGAATTAACTCATCTACTATTAGCTCTTAAAAGAAACATTCATTCTGCAGAACTGGAAAAGAACTGTTATGAGTTGTCTGTAATTTGTATATTTTACTCGAAATTCTGATGAAGACAAACCCTAAAAAGTATAGTACCACAAAAAGAGGGAAAACAGAGCCCTACCTGCTTAATGTAGTCTTTGGCTGGGTAGGATGCCTACACTCAGTTCTCTCTTCAAATTAGCATATAAACTTTCTGCAGGCCCTACCATACTGTCAAGAAATCCTTCAACACCAGCTTAATTTTATATAACAATGACTAAGCTAAACCCACAATAGAATTAAGGTTGCTTTTCATATAGCACATGTTGGAAGTTGGATTTGAAGCAGCTGTGCTTCCGTGAACCCACCATTAATAGTGATTTTATATCCTACCATTCACATTGCACTGGTTGCAGAGTAATTCACAGATGAGAGGCATTTTCAGAAACTGTAACTTCCCTCCAATGAGATACAATTTTCCGGTTGAGAAACTAGCAGCTGATCATGTAAGAACTTATTTTCTGCTTTTAAAGAATGATCTGGTCAGCAAAAGTAGGATATTGCTCAGCTTTTAACGGTAAGTGGCAAAATTACCAATTACCTCTAAAGACAAGGAAACTTTTAAGTGCATTTTTTATATTGTACTTCAAGCACATTTTACAGTTCACACTGCTCAGAGGGAGGGAAGCTCAGAAAGGCTGTCTTTGGTCTCCTACTCTCTCTGGGCTTGTTGGTTAATTCATGTCTCAGTCCAGTCTTTTCAGTTGAAGACCCAGGACCCTGAACTCCACATTCAGGTTTGCAAACACTGACATCCCCTGGTTTTCGATTTTCCAAGTTCCCCTCTAGCTAAACCTGAGGCTTTTAGATGGCTTTATGGCACTCCAATCTTTTACTAAGAGCTACAGGGACTGCAGAAAGTATGTGAACCTCATTTCCTCATTATAAATCAAATGATAGTAGAACATACCATTCATTGCAAAATAGTAAGTGAATGCCTGTGAGTCAGGAAGACAATAATGCAAAGCTGTTCAAAGTGTTGCCCTGTCATGTTAGCGTGACAAACCAGTTGTAGCATCTTTCTGGTTGAACTACATAAAGGTATGTTACTACATTTTTCACAGAACAGTCAGTATGCAGTAATATGTGGCCATTACATTGCGCCTAAACACTTGAATTAATATTTCACATCCTTTTACTGTAAGTACTCTTGTTTTGATAGTCCTCATAGAGATACTGAGGATGGAAAATACTTTTCAGAATACTACACGACAGCATTTTTTATTGTTAGATTTCACAGTGTTTAGAAACAACATTCAGTTGGCTTTGTGTTTACAAATATAGTAGCTAATTAATCATTTGCTGATCTCCGTAAAAAAAAAGAGATATGGTTTAGCAGGTTTCTTCTAAAATTTTCTAAGCAAGATGTTAGAGTTTATGCATTTATCATAGCAATACATGTTTCAGGGTCAATTCTACAATCTTGTCACAAAGAAAGACCTATAGATTTTACCAGCAATTGTACCAGCAGATTAAATTTTCTGTGCATAATTTTCAGTCTTTTAATCAATAAGTACATTATATCTGTCTTCTTATTTTACTATTAAAAATTTGTAAATATATTTCTAACTTTGTGGGGTATTATGAACTGATATCCTGACAGCTGCTCCTAGAAACAGAAAACATTTCTGGTAAATGAAATCCATTTAGAATTAAATGCATTCAGTACACTAATGAACCAAGAAGTATGTTTGCAGCTTATACTGGGGTAAGTCTCTCCACATCTGAACTTAGTCCAGCAGCTTGATAGACTTTGCGTTGCAGTCACTGTGTGATGAAGTTATGATTCCAGAATACTTACATAGAATTAATGTGAGTAATTAGCCAAAACCTAACTAGATCCTTGGCAAGGGACAGTAAAGAAGATTGATCTTGTTAAATGAGTCATTTCCGGTAGAAAGTGACAGCATGTCTGCACTTAACAAAGATGAGGCAGGAAAGAAAGATGCATCAACTATTATGTAGGTTGCTATTAATCACAGTTTAAGACTAACAAGAATTTTATATCAAGCGTACTGTTGCACTTCTCTGTTTAATATCAAGACAAAATGAAATTTCTCACTGCTTGCTAGAATATTAGATTTTTTTTCTATATTTTTTCATCATTTGGAGAGAGATACTAAGAGGATCTAACTCTGTTATGCTGCTGTCACAGACGTTTATTGTCATTCCCTATAAAGCCATTGCCAGAACAGTGCTACCTCAAGTTTTAGTAAGAGCCATTCTCATGGGTTCTCTAGTCCTCCACAAAGGAGTTCTGTATTTTTAGGGAAAACTTACTGAAAGCAAAATTTTAAATTATGTCAAGAGAGATGACCTATAAATTAAAAAAACAAAAAAAAAACAAAAAAAAAAAAAGATTTTATTTTCAGAAGAGGCAACCTTGTTGCAGCTCCTATGAACTCCTGTAGTGTCTGTATCAAGCTTCTTGGAATGTTTTGCTGAAACAAGGGTGTGTTTTAATTAGAGTCAGAGAAAAACTGCAAAACACAATGATCTTGACATCCTGAGTTATATTTCTGTCTATAAAAATGAATGCAGTGTTGTTAAAAAAATCAGGTATTATCAGGCATTAAGCAGATATTGAACCATATATGTGGAAGATAAATTATTGATAACTACCATCTTTCACTGTATTTATGGTAAAACATTCCATGCTGCCCTGAGAACAGGAAAACAGAAAAGCTTTGGCACAAACACAGTTAGTAAGCAGACATCAGCACTGGTGATTTCCCTAGAAAAACCTAGTGTCAGAAATTACAGAAAGGTTATTCTAGTTTGTAGCCAGTTTAGGTATGTGGTAGTTTGGTCTGGTAAAGATCACAGTGACACATTAAAGTTAATCCTCTGAAGATACCACACAAAGCACAGTCAAAATGGCAGAGGAAGTAGGGATGTTTGAATTAAGTTTGTTTCTGTGCAATGAAAAAGTCCATTTTGAACTGATTATGAGAGAATCAAAATATTATTAGAGAAAGATTTTAAAACAAGCATCCCAGTTCTTCATCAACAAATTAAAGGGTTTTATTCTTGAAATAAAAGCATTTGCCAATATCTTTAAGCTGATCAGAAGGAAAAGGGGAAGGTTTTCTTGTCTCCCACTTCTTTCTACACTACAAGAAAACAAGTCTGAGGCATCTGTAAAGAACCACAGTCTCAAATAAGCCAACAAAAAATGATCTGCAACACATACTAAGAAAGTAAAGTCCTTGAGGTAGGTAATATGAAGGTTCTCACATCACATCTTCTTTTAAGAAAATGGCATGGCCTGGAAAGTAGAATGTGGTAGAGGGAACCAAAAAATATGGTTTGGTTAGGTTTTACTACTGGCAGTGTATTTTGCCTTCCTTCAATTGTTCATATTTTACATGGAAATTGTAAGAGTGTTCATTATATGTTGCTCTGTGATTTTAGCATGGATGCAGGTATGTTAAAACTATGAATTACTACTTCCCTATTTCAAGGATGCTTCTTTTGTAATTTGTTTTCATCACATTTCTAACTATTTCAGATAGTTAAAAATGTTCCTAATTTGATTTTATCTTACACACCACAGTATTTTCCTTCAATCTATAATTTCTTATTTCAGTCCTTAGTATCCTGGAATCTTTCATGTTAATGGTTTCACTTATGAAGAAATTGAATTAATACATATGCCTTTTTCCATTGGTGTATGATTTTTACAGATATTGTTACCTGCCACTATGTGAAATAACACTCTTGAGAGGTGCTTAGAACCAAGCTGATGCCCTGAAAAGGTGGTAAATAGGGATAGCACAGAAGAAGGGAGGAATGTAGACAGAGGTTTCTCTTGTTCTTCTCCAATCATAAGGGTGGTAAAGTAATGGGTGTAGTGATATAATGTTAACATCTATTTCTGAAATAATCCATATTTCTGATGCAATTAAAAAAAAAAAAATAAAACAGACTTGGGTGTTATTTTTTCAAATTGTTACCATTAAAGGTCATACTATTCATTAAAAAGGTTCATGATAACTTTTAATATTTGAGGGTACAGTTGAAATAAATTATCTAGGTCATCACAGTCAATGTTTGTAGTCTTAGAAATAGGTCTGTTTGTAATTTAAAAAGTATCTTCTTTACAGAATCACAGCCACTACATCAACAGACAGAAAGGCTAAGATACTTTTAGAAAGAGATTTTCAGCGTAAAGGAAAACAAACATACATATCATGAAAAGAGGGGATCTTAGAGCTACTGGTTCTATTGCCTCCCAAAGTGAACAAACTCTCTTATGATCTGAGCATAAAACAAAGCAAATGACTGAGTTACTGGATCAAAATGGTTTAAGACACAGTGTTTACTGTGAAAAACTAGGCAGACTCAGTTCCTGTGTAAAATGAATGAAGCAATAAAGAAAAAATGTAGGCATATTCTTACATTTTAAAGGTTAAAAAGAATAGACAACATATAAATTAGCCTTTTGGAGTTCACTAAAGTTGCAGGGGTATGTTCCAATCACCTTACAGACTTTGGAAGAGATGCAGTCAGTGCAGAAGTCTTGGTGGTATATCAAATGACATTCTCAGATTACTAATAGTAATGGTAATAGTAATAATTCTGACACAGGTTTTTACTGAAAAGCCAAGAACAACATATGGATTGGTGTTATATAATTCCTTGACTCTGGCCTGATCTGATTACAGCAAGTAAAGAAACAACGATCAATATAGATTTGGAGGTGGAGGGTGTTGAGAGGGTGCCTAAGCCACAGACAGGATTCCCAAGACAACTGAAATCGTATCTATTCACAGCTGTTTACCTTCCCATCAGAAGCACTCACCTTTACTACAGAGACTAACTCAACATAGGGTAAGAGCCGAACTTCGCATTTTGAAGTCTGGTGTAGTAACCTGAACTGGTACTTGTTTTTAGTTTCCTTATTATGCTAGGTTAAATAGCTGTTACATGAACAGCAAGACTTTCCCTTGCAAGACAGGAAGAGCTGTCACTAGGCAGCAGGAACTTCTACAGCTGTGGCCAGGCTGACTGTTTCCATTGCTCAAAGGCAACCAGATTGGTTCTACATCTCAGTGATGCATAGTGATTAACAAGAGTGATGGTGGTTCTCCAAGCACTGGTTCTCTGCTTTAAAAACAAGAGAGTTTCACTGGCTAATAAAGTCATGAAAGCTGATGTTCCCACTCTGTATATAAAAATTTAAATATTCATACATGAAAACTGTCTGACTACTTTTGTGGTAGAGGAGCAATTATCCACTAAAGTTTTTGATAAAGGTTAGTATAAAGTTTAGTTACTTAATCAGACTCCTCTTCCCTCTGATGTTAAGCAAGCTTGTCATTCATCCTGAAAGGGTTCACCAATCTTTATATCAATTTCTCTTTACTAAGATCTAGAAAATTATCCTTAATCACTAATTGCCAAATAAAGTGCAGCCCAGAGAGAAGAAAGCTTATTGGCTGCTTCTTCAAGGTTAAAAAAATGTTATACTTGAATTTTAAAATTAAACAAGCTATGAAGTAACAGAAGGATTTTCTATCTATTGATCTACTGATCTATCGATTGATCAATCAATTGATCTTTTAACCATACTGAGTATCTTGCCTATACCTAAGTCTATAAGCATGCTTCTGTCTTGTTCCACCAAAATGAAGTAATTTGTTCCTAATTGTGTTTCACATTAACATTGTTGTTTTCTTCGTTTTATTGAAAGTAGTTCTGTGCTGTTTCATCAGTTATGGGGCAATTCATTATGTAAATTACTAAAATACAGTCATAAGGGCAAAAAATCAAAAATACATAAAAAATGTGGTACAACCGCAACATAAATTGAAAAGTCATTTCCAAGCTGGCAGTTTATCAGAAACCTTCTCTAAAAAAAGATCTTCTCAGTTAGCAAGCCTGGAATAAACTCTTACTCAAAACCAAAAGGTCTGACCCAGCTGTTGGCATTATTCATATGAAATATTTCACCGGCATAATCAAAAAAAGACTTTAACGTCTTGTTTCAAGTATTGTTGAATGCAAATACTGCAGGCCAAGCTCTTTTTTTTTCAGAATAAACGAGCAGTTGCAGAACAATAAAAACAGTTGAGGCATTTATGCTAAGACATGAAAAGTGGGATGCCAAGACCGGTTTCTAAACCACATTCCAAGCATTTTAAATGCCTTTTGATTGTTACCACAAATCCACCGATTGTTGTGAAAAGGGTATATGTCATCAAGCCACAGGCGAGGCTTTGAATACATCTGGTTCAGGGTTTGTGGCATTGATGTTAAAACACCGCACAGTCAGTTATGCAGCAGCTATTCGCAGTCCCACATCACCACCCTTTTGTAGAAGCATGTCTGCCTCTCTGCTAATGGCCTAAATTAGTTCAAAAGATCAGGATGGATTCATGGAATATATATACATTACATTCTTCTCTACATGAAACAAATGTAGGATTTTAATGCTACACCACACAGTGAAACTGGCATTCTTTCATCAGCTGCTATTTTCTATGTTCTCTTAGGCTCCAAACCCCCTAGAATTCTCCTGTCTATTCCTTTCTGTTTGATACAGCACAGAGGCATGCTATGTCTCCATATTTTAAGATGCTGGTTTATGCCACTTTAAGTACCAGAATAAGACCACAAGTTGTTTAAATTGAAATGCTTCCTGTATAAATTGCTCTCACTCTCCAAACTAGTAATGATGACAATAGCAGGGTTACTGGTGAGGATGTCATAAGTAGGACTTCTTTAATCCATTTTTACCAAAATATGTTTTCTTTCTGCACCTCAAAATTTTGTTTGGGTGGGAAATGTAGAATTCGTCTAGGGTTTGTTCAGGCAGAATTCTATCAAAAAAAAAAAATCCTCAATATATAGCTGCTGAACTCATGCATTTGATCTTCAGTGCACAAGAGTAGAGGACCTGATACCTCCAGTGTTTAAGTGCGTCATTTCAGTTGGTCTGGGGATTCTATCAGTGTATGTATTTAGAAGCATGCATTGTGGGTTCATCAAGATTAGCATATTCTTAATTCTGTTCAGAATTTCCTGGAGGAAATTAAATAAATCACAGGTAATTGTAGCTCTGATCCAGGAGAAAAGCAGCAGAATGGGATGGCATTTGCTGTCTTAGAAATAACACTGCAAAAGCTGTAAAAAAAGATATAAGAGCAGCAAAAGATCATACCACACTTTGTTTTCCAATGTGGGTGCAAAAGACGGGGAAACTGAATGCCACGTGTAGGCATTCACCACTAGATAACAATAGTTCTGTGATGCAGATATTGCCTTTATCCTGCAGAAAAGCTTTCTCAACATTACATGAAAGAGATGAGATTAGACCTCAGGCAGTTTATTCCCTATCCTCTCTACAGGCATCACCTGGCTTTAAGAATTAACAGAAGAAAATCTTTAAAGTAGTATTGGATGGACTTCAAATGATCCAATGAGCCTTGATATTTATCTGTTCTTCTTTGATGAGATGTCTGGAGGAATTTCCTGCTTCTGCTCTGATCAAAAACATTGAGACACTATCCAGAGTAGTTTCACAACTTTTCACTTCTGATGCTGCTTGTAACAAGGAAGAGCAGTCTTTGAAAATCAGGGGAACTCCCTCATAAAAAGTTCCAGGAATTTTCTGAGCTTCCTGGAAGTTCAAAATTTGGTTCAGTCAGCATTAGCAAGGTCTTGAGTCATACCTTCCTTTTTTTCTGACGTGTCAGATCTTGCTTGTGTTTTCTTCCCAAATAATAAAAGAGCAGAGGAGAAACTTAAGAAACTAGAAACAAAACAGATGTCCCATTGTGGGCTTAGAAGTTCAACTTTAAATAGCCTCACCTGTCAAGATAGAACAAGTGTGTCCTATCCAGCAAGTAGGGAAAAGGGGATGGAAAAAAAAGGCAGAGATATTATTTATATATCAGTTTAACAACATGCCTGTGTTGTTTGGGGGAATTCTTTTCCTTTGAAGACATCCTTTCTGATTAATAAAAATATAGTTCTTCTACAGAATGTGCCAGTGTGAAATCTGAATGGCCTTGGAGCATTTATGTTCTGTAGAACACCTGATTTCATTCTGAACTCTCTGCACTTTAGTGAGGCCAGAAGCATAATGTTGTGACCATAAATCATTCTTGTGAGTTCAAAACCATTGCTTTTAAATTAGTGGTATTTCTATTATCATTTATTGAAACATCATATGCTAGAGGTAATGAACTCTACCTGATGTATCCATTGGGGTTAGGAAAAGGTCTAGAGTTATATGGTTACTATCCATGTTTCTGTTCTCAAATCCTTTGCAGAAGTTTGTAAACTGGAGCAGAAAAAAGCTGCTATTGGATGCTTCAACACATACAAGCAATTAATTAGTCAAGAAAAATGCAATGAGAGATGGAATCTGAATTCTCATCCAGGCAGTGTAATGTTATATATATATGACAGCAACATGAAGAAGGGAGGAATGCTAACTCTAAAGAAAACAAAAGAAATCTAGGGAACAAACAAAACTTTAAAAACTCTTTTTGCAGGCAAGATGAATAAAGATACCAACACATATGACTGGGACTACATGATACAAGGGAAAATAGAAAACATGCCAAATACTGTTTTTCTGAATTAGTATGTTAGCAGCCTAACTGAGATTCTAGAAGTCCTAGTATTTTTTCTTGCTGAGGAGTTCACACTCAATGAGTTTGTGTGGCTGGAAAGAATAGTAAGGCTGAAGAAAGGAAAACTGGATCACAGAATAGAAAAGACTGGAAAGAACAGGACAGAGAGGTTAGACTCAAAATGTCTGGGTCAAGGAATGGAAGCCACAAGGACAGTTTCTGCTGAACCTTCTGTTTCCAGGAACATTCTTACAGAGGATGACCACCTACTCTTGCTATTAGAGATTAGTCCATGCTCTGGCAGTCAGCTTCACAAATTTAATGATTTCAGACATTAAAAGGATGAAAGTGACCATCAAAATTTTGTTGCCAAGTAGATTTTTTTGTTGGATAGAAACTGCTTTTGGGATCAGCATGTCTGTGTTTTTTCTAACCTGCAATATTAGGCAGCTATTTCAAAACATAGCCAACTATAATTACACTATTTCAAAAGATTCTAAACTAAGATTAAGAAACACCAAAATTATGCTTATTCTGAGCAGTCTGAATTACTCTCTTTTGTGTGTATTCACATGCTGACAGTATATCACAGCCTTTTTTTTTTTTTTTTTTGGACTCATTCAGTGTTCAGGATGGCTATGAAGATGAACCAGGATTGAAGAATGAACTGTGAAAGAACTTGTAACTTTGTTCATTGAAGAGATTGCTTTGTTCATTGTTTGCTAAATAAAACACAATATAAGCAAAGATCTGGGACTGTCTTCAGTTAGAATCCTGGGGACTACAAGGCTTCAACAAACCTGATGTTGTACAAGCCTCTAACAGACGCAGGCTAATTTAGTACTTTCTATTTTCCAGGTACCCGCTGTAACATCGCCATGCCAAATTTGTAGAAATATTGAGAATTACCACCACCCTTCTGAGTTTCATTGAGGTGTATGTTAATATTTTAAGTGTTTAGCAATGCTAACTTATATGAAAAACTAAACCCTAGACTGTTTAATGAGACATCCTAAATTAGTGAAAACTTTAGACCCTTATTGACCTTGTGATATGGAGACCAATGAATTTATGTAATAGAAATATCATCCCCTCCCTTTGCTGAAACATTTCAAAGATAAATTGCTCAATCTGTGGAATATTCACATGTAATAGTGATAAATATAATTAAAAACTCATGAGAAAACTAATACTCTGACTTTGGAATAATGTTTGAATAATGTACATGGAGTAGGATATTGGGCCACCCACTGAACAATAAAACAAAATATGAATTAGTTTCTCATTTAGAAAAAAACTATTTATTCTTTGCACTTATTGAGGCAGAGTCCCCATGAGGGGAAAAATTATATGATCATATAATTGCAAACTCTTAAAACCAGATATTTAATGTACCAGGAAATGAATTAAGATTTCAATTTTAATCCTTCACTTTTCTGAACACTTGAATGCTTCTCCCTTAATAATATTTTTCTTTTTTAGTTTTTTTTATGTATAATTTTGTATTTTAGTCAGATAAATTTTCCTAGAACAATTCTTAAATGTAAGCTGTCCCCTTGTTAAACACTTCTTTCTGTTCCTAGTGTCAGAATTTGTATTGACATAAAGAGTTTTGTCAAGACAACTTGTCAATATGTTTTCCACTCTCAGATTATTGTAATCTTCTGTTTGTAACATCCAAATCACTCACATTGCATAAGACTGCAAGGTCTTTAGGGGATTATGGCTTTTTGGTTTACACAAGTGGGAGGCAGTAAAGAAGAGAGGATGAGATGAGCTATAGGGTATTAATTAATTTGCCATTGAAGTTTCTCTGCACAGAGGAAAGGTTGGATGCACAGCTGCTGTCTTAGTGTAATAAGGATATGACATACACTTACGAAGCAATTGCTTCAAGCTGCTTGGTCAGAATCTGTAGGGGTATAGTCTCTTCTGTGCTTCTTTGCTACTTGCAGGAAAACAAGGTCCTTGGAAGCACATTGTCTCAGTAATCCAAAAGTTAATATGGTTCAAAACTTGCAGAACCTTCCCAATCTTCCCATACTTGGTTATCCTGTCTGGAAAATTCCTTTCGAATAGGCGTTAAGTAACGAATGGACAGACCCTGTGTGAGTCCTTTTCAAAACAACTTTACAGGGGAGTCATATGTGCAAGCATAAAAGGAAAGTGAAAAATAAAAGTCAGCACTTTGACATAATTAGTAAGCTGGAACAGCTGGAATGTGAAGGGCATTTAAAAGTTCCTGTAAAAGGTCAGGGCCAGACTGAGAATTGGGTTGCGAAATATGTAGCTAAGCCAGATACATATCTCTTTGCCGGATCATTCACTCTTTCTAAGCCCTTTAAGAGATATTTACAAGCTTAGTATGAGGCCGTTTCAACTGCTAGGATTCTTACTGGTGAGGGAAATTCAACAAGCAAACTGCTCAATTTATTTTTAACAGTAATAAATTCTCATGGAAAGACAGCTGTTTGTGAATGGCAAGCCTGACAATTTAAGTCTCTCCTCATATATGTCAGCCAGGTTTCATACTGGTGTAGGATATCAGCAAAGCAGAATAGCAAGTAGACATTTCTCAGATGTGCAGTAGGGTCAGGAGTCAGCACTGTGTGCATTTGTAATTCTAATGACCACTAAAGATCAGAGTGCTATGCACATTGCATTGCATTTACCTTTGCAATTTACAGCAAGCTAATCAGATAACAATTTGAAAGTTCAAACAGAGAAGGAAATGTTTCCAGCAGATAACACTTTTATAGCTATTCTCATAGCAAAAAAATGTAAACCTTGGAATACTTCCAGCTCAAAGGAATGTGAATTATTTCTTCTGAAGATATCTCCAGCAATTATGATGACTATCATACAAGCATTAGAGGCCTTGTGATAAGTTATATATTGGGAAAAGTGACTACAGCAGCAATTAAAATCCACTCATGGCAAAACAAACCAAAGATTGAACTATGTCATTCTCTGGAAATGGAAAAAGTTTTAACAGATAGGTTCCCATTTAGAATCATAGAATGGTTTGGGTTGGAAGGGACTTTAAAGTCCATCTAGCTCCAACTTCCCTGCCATGGGAAGGGATACCTACCACTAGACCAGGTTGCTCATGACTTCATCCAACCTGACCTTGAACACTGCCAGGGATGGGGCACCCACAGCTTCTCTGGACAACCTGTTCCAGTGTCTCACCAGCCTCATCATAAAGAATTTTTTCTTAATGTCTAATCTAAATCTCCCCTCTGTCAACTTAAAGCCATCCCTAATTGTCCTGTCACTCCATGCCCTTGTAAAAAGTCTCTCTCCAGATTTCTTGTAGGCCCCCATGCTCTGGACATGCTCAAGCAGGTCCACATCTTGTGTTGGGGGCCTCAGAGCTGGATGCAGTGCTCCAGGTGGGGTCTTATGAGAGCAGAATAGAGGGGGAGAATCACCTCCCTTAACCTGCTGGACACGCTGTTTTTGATGCAGCCCAGCACAAGTTTGGTTTTTTTGGGCTGCAAGTGCGCACTGCCAGCTCATGTTGAGCTTCTCATCAATCAGCATCCCCAAGTCCTTCTCCTCAGAGCTGCTCTCAATCCAGTTTCCATCCAGCCTGTATTTGTGCTTGGGATTTCCCTGACCCAGGTACAGGACCTTGCACTTGGCTTGGCTGAACTTCATGAGCTTGGCATTGTCCTACCTCTTGAGCCTGTCCAGCTCTCTCTGGATGGCTCCCTTCCCCCCAACGTGTCAAATGCACCACACAGCTTGGTGTCATCAGCAAACTTGCTGGAGAGGCACTCAATACCACTGTCTATGTCACCAACAAAGATGTTAAACAGCACTGCTCTCAACACCACCCCCGAGGAACACCATTCATCATTGCTCTCCACTTGGACCTGTTGACCACAAGTCTCAGGGTGCAACCATCCAGCCAATTCCTTATCCACTGAGTTGTCCATCCATCAAATCCATGCAACCATTTAAACCATGACAATTTTGAACTTCTTTGAGTCTGGCTAATAGTGATTGCATGATGTAGGACATACCAGGACATGGCAGTTAGCAGTTTATACTCAACAATAATATCCTTCAGACCACTTGCCCTAATTTCAGCCTGAACCCCTTCCTAATGTTATCCATTTATTCCTCTGACAATAAAGCTGTATTCCAAATTATACTATAAGTACTATAAGAACAGGAAATGATTTAGCAATATGCTTGTGGTGTTCTTTATATTCACACCGTAGATGTTACTACAGTATGGAAAGTAGTCAAAGTAATATTTTCCCAGTACAGTTGTTGCCAAAACATATTGATTTTCAGTTCAAAACTTTGTGTTCAGAAGAAATGAAAAGTCTATAAATTTGAGAAGCCAGGTTTGGCTTCTACTTCAGTTTACATCACATAAAAAGGCTGATGCAGGATATGTGTTTGAAAAGTTACGAATAATAAAAACAGTTTGTTACATAGCTGAGAGAAGAAAACTATATTGTTCTATTTTAATAGCTTTCAAAAGAATTCCATGTAATTCAACTTTATCTCATTGCTATTTGAAAGATACTGATGTCAGTCAGAGTTATCTCAATACCATTAAACTATCCTCTGATAGCAAGGAAGTTGCCAGAGGGCACTTGAGGCCATTAAAGGAAGCAAGTTTTGGTTTTGCATTCCAGATAATTCTGCAGAACTGTTAAAAACCTACTGAGGCTACTTTGACAATACCACTCAAGCACTTCATAGCTCTCAGCATTCAAACTGTGCACTAGCTTAGAATTTCAGTATATTGCAAAAGAGCAATCACACACACAGAAGCATCGTGGTTATTAGTCATCATCAGGTATATGAAGTGTGTACCTATGATTGTGTTTAAAAGCAAAAGTATTGTTATAATTCCTCACACTGGGAATACTCCAGAAGAGAAAGTCTGAATGGCTTTTATCCCCTAAGAATTTACATTGCCAAACACTCTGTACACCAGCAGTATGTAGGTAGACCATTTTTTCTTTTTTTTTTCCAGAATGTCTCAGATCATATCCTCCACTTCTGGTCACAGTACTTGTGACACACACAGAAAACAATTTAAAACTACTCAGGGATGCACTGGAAGGAATCCCTGTGTACAGCCGTAACACTGTTCAGACTGCTTCCACTGAAATCATGCAGCTGCACAGGTATGAGGCAGAGACAGATGCTTTTGCAGGAAAGGAATAGTTTTTCATTTATTTGCTAAGAGCAAATGAACAAGTGTTTCCTGCAAAAAACTAATACGAATAAGTTTACCCTCTCCATGTTTATGGCTCAGAGGAAATGTTTTGCTTAAATAAGGCAACAGAAGATTACATTTTCATGTTCTTATAAAGGTTATCAGATACTTGAAATAAAAATGAGTTTTGTAGAAGGCCTTGGTTAAGATATTTCCTACATGTCTCTAAGGCATGACAGTGTGAGGGAACGTGAAGGTAAACTCCTCAACGTTAAATCACTGTCATACAAGAAGTGGGAAATCCCTTCCTCAGAGCTCTTCCAGAAATTAGAAGAAAAACCCCAAAATTTTTCAAATTATTTCTGAAAGTTTCTGATTGGGCTTTTTTTATTTGTACATTTCAGTCCGTGCTTTGTAGATTTTATCTTGTACACAGACTTTTCCCACTTTTTCACTCTGCATCCCTCACGGGTTTTCTTTCTCTCTTTCTGGTGCTCACTTTTCAAGGCCAAACTTTCAGAATATTTCTCCTATGTCCAGGATGCATCACAATGTCTCCACCTCCCTCTTTCCCCAGGAACAAAACTGACAAAGCCCAGGGAGTGACAAGCTCAGATACACAAAAAGAAACAAGTAACTATCAACAGAAGGTGTGGAAGGACAGGGAGAGAAATTGCTTAGGAGTGCCTTAAGAAGATATTGTTGCCCAATAACCAGCCTCATCCCAATTATCTTTGTAATTTTATGCTTGACGCCAGCTCAAGTTAGTTGAATATCTGAATAAAATTCCTGCCCCATCATGTATCATCTGTTCATTGAGCATTAGCAGCCCAGTTGTTTTCTGAAAACACCCTAAAACAGTGCTGTATAAAACTATGTATGTTGAGAATTTCACAATCTGTTCATAGACCACTGCTAGATATTTTTTCAGTGATGGAAAAGTTTTGAAATATATACTTATTAACCAGACATATTCCAATAAAGTCTGTGTGATGACCTTATTTCAAAATATAGACTAGAATTTACATATGTTATATACTATGTCTACTATGCATTATGCATTAGAATCATAGAATCATAGAATAGTTAGGGTTGGAAAGGACCTTAAGTTCATCTAGGTCCAGCCCCCCTGTCATGGGCAGGGACACTTCACACTAAAACATGTCACACCACTGCCAAAACCAGAGAAGAACACCACATTCGAAGCTAAACCACTTCTAGGTTAATTTTATATAATGTTCCTAGCAGACATTTTGAATTTTAGGTTATATCAGTAGCACAATATCAAATTACATTGGTATACAATTATATCTACATAATAAACAAGCTTAATAGCTACATTGGTCAGTGACCATAATCTGTTCTTATCCTTGTCCAGTTAGTCTTGGCTAATGAGCCTTAAATTAATAAACAAATGCAGCACTTACCAGAATAGTTCTGAGTAATCCCATTGAGAACAAAATTTGCATGCTGACAGGCACTGAGGTGAAACACTTTAGAGAATAAAGCTGAACATTCATTCAACAGAAATCATTTGCATAAATCTGTATTGGGAAAATATGGGGATTTTTTTTTCTTTTTGGAAGGTAGAACTGGTTACTCATAAGAACATATATGAAATATTAGCAAAAAGAAACACATTTTCTAGAAAACTTACAACCGTGTCCAGCTTGACATCAATAAATTGATGGTATAAATAGTAGACTATGTGCTGCAGTTTAGCAGCAGATAGTCTACTGTCCTATGCTCAAATAAAGCATTTTATTTCAGTGAATTAAATTACATTTTTGCTGACATAAAGTAAATACAATGATGTGCACTGTTGTTAAATAAATAGAATTCTTCATCGGGAATTTTCTGAGCATATCTATACTCCTTTATTTTCTCCAGTTGCTATCAACCAAATGGAAAGCAAAGATTTCTCAATTGTTGAGAAGTTCTTTCTGTCTCATTTATTTAAAATTTATTTAAATCATAGAATCAGAGAACAGTTAGGGTTGGAAAGGACCTTAAGATCATCTAGTTCCAACCCCCCTGCCATGGGCAGGGACACCTCACACT
>WTXV02027582.1:17596-43631 GCA_009823435.2 Nymphicus hollandicus | reverse complement strand
CATGGCAGGGGGGTTGGAACTAGATGATCTTAAGGTCCTTTCCAACCCTAACTATTCTATGATTCTATGATTCTACCCAACATGAGACTTGAATTACAGTATTTCTTAAGTGTTCTGATGCTTTCTTGATGACTAATGAAAGAAATACTTGTATAAAGAAGATACATAAAGTTTTAACACTAATGGGATTTAATACTATTTCTGAACTAGTGAATACTACAGATCAGAATCTATTCTCCAGACCTGCAGCCAGCTGAAAAAGCAGAGTTCATGGTGATAATGTCTAATCTTGCTTACCTTCCAAACTGTTGTGACCAGTCCCTGGCCTATGCAAAATCTATCGCTGTGTCTAGGAATTGTTGTGAATTAACACAAACCATTAACAGCTGGGGTCCTAGCAACTTATTTCCTGGTCCTTAAGCTGCCTCCAAGCTTGGCAAACTTGATAAGATTTGAAAAAACCTGACTGAGGATAAAAGACACTACTTGTATAACAAGAAAGGAATATACAGAATAATTGTGCTTTCAGAAACCCATCCAAAAGCAAATTGCTTTCTCCTGTAGTGTCAAACATCACTGTCTCCAGTGGTTGGCTTGGGCTTTGCTTATTAGAAAGAAGAGTCTGCTTGAAACAGTCAAGTATCTCAAGAGAAGTGCTCTTGATCAGAATCGCTGCTAATTCATGTCAGAACTTGGTTTAAGGACAGAGTTTTTAAACAATCATTTTATCCATCTTATTGCTTACAAACAAATTACAGTAATTTGCTTTAACCTGTAAAATTTTGTTCATTCTTTTATCAAATATATTAAGGAGCTATTCTTTTTCCTATTATTTTCCTGTTTTCCATTCATTTCTTCCAATCAACAGTCTTCTTAACATTAAATTCAAGTAAGAATTCAGATGGGAGATGGAGTTGCTCAGAACTTCTCAGAATGCAACACTTAGTACCTTGTACTGGGAGAAAAGCTCTTGGAAATTTTGGTCTTCACTCTCTTTGCCTACCTTTCAAGTCAGGTATGAAATACATATATGTTAGATCCTCATCAGGAGTAATGCCATCTGGCAAACTAGAGAAAAGAGAAAGATTTGATGGTTGGAAGAGATGTGGCTCACTCAGTGCACATAATTTTCTGATATCTGGAAAGACTGAAAATTTTAATGCTGTTTGTAATGTTTTGAAACAAAAGAAACCTATTCCCTACTTTTTTTTCATGAAGATGCTATGTGCATGCTTGTTTGCATATAATTGTTATATGGAGAAAATAACACAGCTGCTGTAAACAATGCAGCTCCACTGACTTCAGGATATACAAGCTGTGGATTGCTCCATGATGCTTCTGTCTACATCATAGTGCTGTGAGTTTAAAATCAGGACAGATACTAAAGTCCTTTACAATTCTGCATGAAAGGATTTATAACACTTCTCCCTCTGCTCCCTGCAGCCTGGTGTTAAGTAAACTCAGCAAGGTGACTAAAGAAAAAGAGAAAAACACAAACCTCACCTTGCAATCAAGTTCTTTATCTTCTATCTATCTGCTTCAGTAGAAAGAAATGTGTACATTAAATATGTATGAATTTATGTATATTATATAAATATACACACATATTAAGTAGCATCTCTTTCCTCATTAACACTTATGTGTTTTGGCAGGCACTACAAAACAAACAGGTGGTCTGTTATGAACTGATAGTGTTGTCAAAGTCTGAAGAGCTGAGGGAAAAAAGTCATGGCTTGCATTCAGCCAAACTCAGCATAATTGTTATTGGCACTTATTGCAATGAAACCTGTCATGGAAGGAAAGAAGGATATGTTACTGTGTCTGGCCAAACACAGGAGGAAAACGAACAGAAATGTTTATAACTCATTTGTATTTAAAGCTCTTCCTGGTGGAAAGCCCATCTCCTTATACTTCCATGTTTGTTTTGTAAGGCATTCATACTTTATGAATTTGAATAGAACCTAGCCAGCTATGTTACAATAATGTATGAACATCTGATGAAAATTTCTAACTGACAGTCACCACACGTTGTGTCTAGATGCTCTTTCTAGTCCTGTATCCTCCTAAATGAAACCCCCAGATGCTTCAAGAAAATATGTGACCCCTGAAATGTGTTTACTGGAATACTTCTATACATAGGGAGAAAATTCTTCCCTAATTCCACTTGTTAAAGATGTGCCCTGGAACATCTAGGTAAGTAGTACCTGTAATTCTGCCACTTCAACCACTATTTTTCCTTTTCTCGTCATGATACATTCAAATGCTTTTTTTTTTTTTTTTTTGAATAAGAATTGAAGTCTCAGAGGGAAAATATTAGTCTTCACAGTAACTTATCACAGACTTCAAGTGTTAATTATATGGTGAGTAAAATAATGACTCCCTTTATAATACTTCTAATTTCATTGTGCACACAGACTTACACCTTCTTAGGACATCACACTACAGCGCAGTGAGTGTGCCAACTACTAACATCCCAGGCGGCAGCGTATCACAGACAGTCTGTGCACAGCCTTGATTGTGCCAGTGAAAAGCAGGGGACAGAATGGAGCCAATACGTGGAAATAAATGATTTACATTTTCTCAGCATGACAAGTGATGGATCTCAACCAATAGCCGGGGAAAAATAAACTGCAAATATTTTATACTCAATGTCATACACCCCATTTCCTTTGCAGTAGACAGGCCTCAGGATTGAAACTGAGACCTATACTTTTCCTAGAAAACACCATTAACACACTCTTGCCAGCTGATCTATTGGGAAGTTTTGAACATATTCTTTCATGTGTTGTGCTGCCAGTGTAGTCCACAATGACTGAACTTTTTACCCTTTCCATAAATTAACATGTTCTTATTCACAGAGTATCAGGATCATGGTTGGAGCTTGACTTTCCTTTCTATACTGTGCAGATATTTGTCAAGAAATTAAAAGCTGCATATTTTCATTTTGGACTCCATACTGACATTTTTTAACATATGCTTATGTCTAGCATATCTAGTGTCAGTCTGCAAAGCGGCATGATGAGTGCTAAGTTGCCAAGAAGTGTTCCTTTAGTTACATATGTATACATGTGACTCCCGTATACATAGAACTAAAGAACTCCACCCAAACCAGCCCTCTAGGAAACCAAGACCTGCATGTCAGATAATTGTTTCAGTTAAAATTTCATATATTCATACACCACTAAAGCAGGGTGTTTCAATCTTTGTGTACATGATCATGCACTCACAGTGACAGGCCTTGTTACTAATGTCCTGACAGAGAGCTTCCACAATAACAAATATACAAGAAATCTTCTAAAGTAGAGTCACAAATGCTGTTACATAAATGTTTTCACACTTAATCTGAGCAACTTTAATATAATACTAGTTTATTAGTACAGTGGAAAATAAATTACAAACTTTAAACAAAATATGTGCAGATACTGCACTATTAAAAATTTAATTTCACTAAATCTTTTACTCTTTATATCCACCCTTCCTTTAGTTTCCTCCTTAAAAAAAAATAAAAAAAAAAGATCAAAATACAACATGTCTGGTGCACCAAAATTTTGCCTGACTTTTCAAGTAAATAACAAGTTCAGAGCTGGTAAATCTGGTAGTGCAAAAGGTTGTAAAAAATATTGCATTTTGTTTACAGAAAAATTGCATTTAGGGATGTTTGAAAGTGACAACCGTTTAAGGGAAGAAAAAAAAAAACCCAAACACACCTCCATAGACTTTCATAAAGTACTTCCAGGTTACATTTTTACCTTGTTGGTTTGGTTAGCTTTTCTTGTAGGTGATGATACAGGTGAATATAGGGACTAATGTTTTCATGCTTCTATCCAGCCAAGAGCTTTCCCAGACTTTGGTTCTGTCCATCTCCTTCACTAAGAGACACTGAAAAGGCCTGGGAGAAGGAAAAAGTATTAAAAAGAGGCCAAATGATGAGGGGTTTATTTTGTAGGGGACTGCAATTAATGATCTATCCTTTCAGGAGTTAAAGCACAAATACTGTAACTGCTGATGTGCCTTGGAGCTGCCACTGATTCTCGTGAGAGCAAAAACAGGTTCTGCTATGAAAGCAGGAGATATTCCAGCAGAGGCATCCTTGCAGAGGTACTCTGATGCTTGTAACACAAGTCAAAAGCACAGTGCTATCCCTGTCCCTCTGAACCCCACCAGAGACAAAAAAGTTAGTGTTCACAAACACTGGCTGGTTTATGAAATACTTTGTGCAACTGTAAACATTAATTTTGTTCTAACTTAGGGAATGTGCACAAGGTAAATTCTCTGTCGGAGTTTTGTGCAATGAAAACTGAAGAATAGTAAAAAGGAAAAGTACTCCAAGCAAAAACAATGTACAGATAATTCCAAGACATTATCAACAAGGACAATCTTGGACCTCAGCTGAACTTCAGAGTACCATGTCCTATTTCTATCAAAAATGAATCACACTTTCATGGGTGTCAAAGGCCCATTTGTTAACCAAATACCAGTTATATAGAAACATTTGGGGAAAAGGAATTCTAGTGAACAGGAAGAAGAAACTGGCTAGAAAATGGATTCTGGATGGATTTTTTTTTTTTTTTCCCATGTTGACCTAAAGCCCAGTATGACCCTCTCAAACCAGCTGCTCATAATCACTGGGAAACTGAGGTTACACCTGCCTTAGCATTGTAGTTGATGTCAGGGCTGTGTTCTTGAAGTGAACCTCTCAATGATCCTCACCATACTTTTCCACATGTTATGAAACTCTCTCAAAGTACATATTCTGGATTCTTTCACATGAAACTAGACTGTATGAGCCCCAGGCGCATACCCATCATGTTGCTGCCACTAATGAGCACTCAGCACCCAGAGCCAGGCAACAGCCAGGCCAAAGTAAATCCCTGAAACATGTTTAACATAGTTGTGAGGGTTTTGGCAACAACTCTTTCCCCATCCAAATCCACTGCACTGCAATAGCTGCTCATGTTGACATCGTCTGAGTGAACCTCATCTTTGTCTGACCAAGTATGGTGAGAAAGGGCTGGCTCTAGTTCCAAACTCAAGGGAAAAATATTACAAATGTGTGAATGTTGTGTGGAGAGAGGCATTTCCCTGCATCTCAGGCTTAGAGACATCTTTGTGGTTTGAGGATTAAGATGCCTCCTTCACCATAGGTTGGGCAGCTGTTTTAGTGTCCTGAATTTTACAGTTCCCATTTTTAAGTAATGAATTCACCACACACATGCTATAAACAGCTGAAGTACTTGATTCAGCACTGGAGATGCCACAAAATTCTAAGTACCTAAACCTTGGTATTTCAGCTAGCATTTGATACTTCTGAGTAACAACAACAGAACAAGGTGCACTCTAGCATTTTCAGATGGCACTCAAGGTTTTCTTCCAAGAAGACTAGGCAGATCTTGAGACTTCATTTAAAGTACTCAAAGAAATGAGCTGACATCACTTGTACTACATTGCATTTGCAAGAGGCTGAGCATATGTGTAAATAATGACTCTAAGTCAGCTGACACTCTTGTTACCTTATGTTTACTGGCTTGTATGTCTGTATGTTTGCAGAGGTATTTGACAACTCTAGTTACAGTGTTTTTCTGTCCGGTATCACTGCTTGTTTTGTGGTAGGGGACATTTGTGAAAAATGACAGATGGGACAAAAGCCCCGAAAGCTAAAGACTAACACAGGGCCATGCTTTTGCTACCGGACTAGTACAGACTAGCTAATTGCTTTTTAAGTATATGGACCAGTGAGTGTGGTCTGAATTGAAAGCCATTGTCCCACAGACACTCAGAGCTGCAGCAGGTATTTCAGTGCTAAACTTGATGTAGATTTCCCTGCACTACTGCACTCTATGAAATAACCACCCAGTTTCTCCTTCCACAGAAAGTGGGTAGTTTAAAACAAAGATATTTTTTCTTTGCTATAAATGAAGAAGTTGAAGTAAGAAAATCAATATCCAGATGAATGACAAAATGGGCTTAATTGCTGTCCTCCTCTGTCTGCCTCCAGAGAAGCAGAACATGTTCAGGATTAAAAGGATAGGGGTTCCTGTTTAGTGAATTTAGGGTAGAATGGTAAGTTGGGGCAAAAATCCTTTTCTGGCCTGAAAACCCTCTTCAAGCTGGAATCCTCTAATTTTCTGGCAGAAATGCTCTGATGACATCCCAGCTGGCTTTGGAGAATCTGAGAGCTGCTACCTTAAACACTTCTCCTTTCCTAAGGCAGTCACATAACATGCAAACTCCCTTGGAAAACAGGTATGTTCCTAACAGCAGCTACAAGCTGGAGACTGATACAGTTAATAATGACATAGCTCTCAGAAGCTGAGTTCTCTTCTATTCTTCTGTGATACTCATTAAAAAAACCACTTTTTTTAACTTTCTACAAAAAACACCAGTGAGAAAAGTGATCATACAAATCCATCTTAATCTTCCTATCTTTACTGTGAGGGTGGTAAGACACTGGAACAGGAACAGGTTGCCACGAGAAGTGGTGAATGCTCCATCCCTTGCAGTGTTCAAAGCCAGATTGGACAGGGCCTTGGGTCACATGGTCTAGTGTGACATGACCCTGCCCATGGCAGGGGGGTTGGAACTGGATGATCTCGCAGTCCTTTCCAACCCTAACCATTCTAGGATTCTATGATTCACAAATACTACTGACTCCTTCACTGACCATCTCTGAGTCACTTTCTTCCTAGACAAGGGTTAGGTTGTCTTCCATCTGTATTCGCATTGCCTGCTGTTAATCAACAAAGTTTTAAACACCAACTAGGAAACTGTAACATCTCATCCTTCTGTTGAGAATTATGCTAGAACATGTACAGCCATCCCACAGAGCATTGCTTTACTGTTAGGTTACCTATTGCTTTGACAAACATGATTTAGGGGTGATTCCAGACAGACAGAGGAAGGGTGATTTAGAGGTCAGAATATGCTGTCAGCAAGAAAGGACAGAATTGAAATTTGGTGGGCTGAATGAATGTTCAGAAATGCTGTGCTTTTCTGCCTTTATTATTTTGTAGACATATTTTTTGAAATCTGTAATATAGATACCAGCTAAACTTCAGTTCAAATGATTGCAACAGCTCTCTTTATAGTGTGACTTGGCTTTTTGCTCCATTTTTGTATGCTGAATTTTAGAAGCCACATAAAGCCTGTTTTTTCTCTTTTGTTTTCTTTTACTTTGTCCTGCTTTTGAAGTCAGACACTCAAAATCAACACCAGTTCTATAAAGATACACACACATGCACAAAAGAAGAAGAGAGAAAAGAACAAGGCAGTGGAGTCTGGAATGTCTTCAAACAAGCTATAAATTTTCATTGTTAAGAAGAGCCAAACCACAGTCACTGCGGATTTAAAGGAACTCTTGTGCTTAGTGATCATCGTCATGAAGCAGAATGCATGGAAAACAAACATTAAGTTTTATAAACAGAAAGTAAATAAATGGTGCCCAGTGCTGGTCACCACCAATTCATTTATAGACTGCTCCATTCAAACCATCTGCCATTAACATAAAAAAGCAAGGAAGTCCTTTGAAACTGTAACTTTTATTATAGAGTATGAAAATATCCCAGATGAGCTCAAATTGAGACCCCTTGTCTTTGTATGTATGTGTGTGCTTTCTTGTTGACATGTATTATTATAGAGGTGCCCTTTGTGCAGACGTTGAACTACTCCTTTACACCAGCTATTTTGAGACCTAGAGTAAGACAAGCAACAGTTTGCAAAAATTGTTTTATCCTCATAGAGAAGGTCAGCATGAAATTCCAGTCCTTTAAAGAGCCCTTCCATTTAAGTAAGTGGTGCATATGACTTGTGCATGATCTTTACGGTTCATTCAAACTCCTATAGGTGTTCTTTATTTCTAAAAAAATTCATGGAAGAGTTGTCTGGAACACAATGAAAATAGTAATCACATCAGGGTACCTGTGATCCTGGTAAGAGCAGGTTATTGACAGGTGTCATTGGGTAAAGCTAACATCTGTCACTGATTCTATACACTTGTCTGAATAGAATTGAATAAAGTATAATTTAACAACTAGATTTATTATCAATACAGTTGAAAATGTCTCATAATTCAATATCAAGTTACTATAGTTTAGTGAACAAGGTGAACAAATGAAAAGAGTATACAAGTATTAAGGTTAAAATCAGAAAATGTATACACCAAGTCCCTTTGAAGTTATTTGAGCTTCCTGCAGCAGGCCTTCAGTCAGAAATTCTAACAAAAAATGTCCATTCATTCCAGAATAGTGTTAGCCAGGCTCTTACACCCAGTAGATTTGGCCAAATGATAAATTCTGGAAATTTTTTCTTAATGTATGTTTAAAATTTTCTTTATTTTAAATTAATAATAATTACTCTGTGAATAATGAAAATATGACTTACTCCTCACACAATACCTTTTCAGCTAAAAAGAATTCTTATGTCTTTCCCTTTCTCTTCTATGATTTACCAGCTCCAATAATAATAATGTGGCTTTTCTGATAACTTCCTGTCCTTTATTTACACCCTAAACAGGGATGGTAATAAGTTAAAATATTATGTGTTTAAAATAAGTCCTGTTTCTTTATAAAGAACTATATTTGTTTGGTGTAATCTGGGGAGAAGGGGGCACCTATCTGCCATAATGTTTGTTGAAGTGGAAACATGTGAGGCACTCGCAAGGGCACATAGAGCAATTCAGAAATTTGGTTGTTAACCATGACCCAGTTTATCTCTTCCCCTAGGGACGCCCTTAGCAGAAAGAATCATGATGCTCCCAAGGGCCTTCTCCAATGTTGTTCACTTGGGTAAAGGGTTTTTTTTTTCCCCAAAACCGTGATTCCTATATCAGCTGCAGCCCTGGAGGAGGTGAATGCTAGAATATTTCACTAAAGATCCTTTGCCATAGTATTGCAAACTGAGGGTGTCTACCTTCTCATAATCAAATGAAGGGTTGTCTCTTCTAGATTAGAGAAGGATTTCCTCTAAAACAAAATTGTGCATAAGGAAAGCGACAAACCACTTTCTGTGGAAGAAGGAAACACCTGCTAATAGCAGTGATGTTAATAGTAATAGACCATGGCAAGATACCACCTACTGAGTAAACAGAAACTTGATAAAACAGAAAAGTGCTTAAGAAGAAACCACAGTGACTATTTCCAGCATTAATTTTTCTCTTGATTGCTATTTAAGATGTAGAGAAGGAATAGAATCTGGTCTCTTAGTGTACTATGTCCTCTGCTAATGAGGGGACAGAAAAGCAAACTATGTGCTTTAACTACGCAATGAAAAATACCTAGGGGCCCCTTCAGAAAAAAAAACAGTTGTGGTTTTTTTTTTTCTAAAAAGACAACTCATCACAATTTAAGGCCTAAGTATTATTCTTTGAAACTCTCTAATAAATACTGTATAAGATATATAGATCTGAGGAACTTGCTGTTCATGATCATTTGAAAATCAGAAAGGGAAGAGCCTTGACAAAGTCATTATTGCTGCAGATTATTATTTTAGATACAGTTTTGGTGTTATAATTTTATAAGACCTTTTAACTGCATCAAAATATCCTCATTGGATTTTGGTTTAGGTTATATACAAATTAGTTTAAGGAAAAATAAATTTAAAAAACCCTTTAAAGACCTACAGTAATGTGAAAAATGAATATATTTGGTTAAAGTGCAAAACATGGAAACACTTTGTAATATCTCCCTCCTAAACCTTAGTTGGATATTTGCAGGGTATTGTGGCATAACTTCAACTGTCTAGGAAAATCTCTGAAAGGTAGAAGCCTGAGGAAACATTATACCATAATATTCTCTGCTGAGTAGCTAGGCACAGAGAGAAGACATCTACTTCTCTTTGGCTAGGTATTCAGCTGGAGATATCTCTACTGATTTTTTTTTCCCTCATATGATGTTGCATTGCAAAAAAGAATACCAGAAATGCCAGCAAAACCAAACCCAATAGGGTGATCTGAAAAAAGCACTTTATATTTTGAAAGCAGAGCTCTAATAAGAAATGTCAGTGGGCTTCTAAAAAAACCCCAAACCCTCAAGAACTCATTTTAAGAAAAAAAACCCCACAATGTTGGATTGAATAGTTCTTGTACATCTCCACAAACCACAACATAGCTCATGGAAATCAACCGAAAGGCTCTCATTTGCTTTTCTGGGCTCAGATAAAGTCATTTATCCTGAATAGATTGTGATGAATAGAAAATATATTTTAAGAAATAAAAAAGGTGAGGAGAAATTACTTCATTTTCATTGTAAACTCTGCAATAAGCCTTCTCTACTGGAAGGGCCATGCTAAAAGGCTGTCAGCAGCTGTCTGCTGAGTTCCTGTGCTTCAGGCTCATGAAGAATCAGTCATGAGGATGAGGCTTTCTCTGTTGCTATAAATACTGATCATATTGTTCTCTCTCCCTGACTCTGTACGAAGTTGAGAGTCAGGCTCCCTTGAGAGTACTACTTGTTAAAGAGACAAACTGTCGCAGAGCACAGAAGAGCTGTGCATAAAACAGAGAGCAGAAGACCCCTTTATTTCCGTGGCTTCTCAGGAGTTAAGACACAGAGGATTGTAATCCCTTCTCATTTTCTTCAGCTGGGCAAACCACAGCCCCAGGCAATGCTGCAGTGAAGGATACAGGCACATCTTCTACAAGACAGTTCTGCTTTTGGGGAGTCTGGCCCCTTGAGTTAAGCGAATAATGAATTGTTAACAAAAGAACTCTGTCTGTGGGTATTTCCACAAATAACTAGAGAGAGTATAAGAATTTATTAGGTGCCAATGGAAAAGACAGGTGATTAAATGATACTGCTGCAGCAGTAACTCTAAGAGATGCTGTTTGTTTCCAGCATGTGGCTGAACCTATTCCAAATACTTTTATGCTGACTGTATTCAGTTCAAACATTTAGAAGCAAGAACTGGTTTTAGACAATAACAATACAATGCTGGGGTGGTAAAATGGTACCCTAGAGATTATTTTTCTTAGGAAAAATTATCTTGTTACTTAGCTAGTGCCCCACAACTTTTAATGACACAGGCTATTGTTTTGGGCTCTGTGCTTTTGTCTAAACTGTAACTTAGTTCCCTGCAGGAAGGGACAGGGGGATCCACTGGTACACAGTAGATTTTTCTTCCTGACCAGATTCCCACCTCTCTAAAGAAAGCTAGGTCATGCAGGAGGATGCGGCATAACCATATCTCAGCCATGAATGACAGTGGGACATCACAGGGGTTGGTACTCATCTGGAAGAACTGAAAAGTTCATTGGTGTTCAAGGGTCAGTCTTGTAGCTGTGGATGTCTGGGGAGTTGACATTTCCTTTTCTGACAGTAGTCACTTCAGTCTGAATCAGAAAGCCAACTGTTGCTATCCCGCAGAATCTGAACCATACAATATCCCCACCGGTGTGGAGCTTTTGCCAAAATAAAGTCCTACATCTGCTAGATTCACTGGAAAAAGTAATCATTCAGAATGTGTGTAACGCTATACACTGCTGAGTTAGATCTTGATAAAGTAAAAAATTCACACAGAATTCTGCCCTGATTTGTGCCTCCAGTGAGACCCAGTCTTTGCCTGATAGGTGAAAAACCACAGGAATGTTTGGCTGCATATTTCAACCTGTGATAACTAGCTGCAGCCTATTGGGGGATGTTGAAAGTTGTTAACTTGCTGGAACAGGTGAGATCCACCCTGCATATAAGGGATACAAAAGCAGCTATAGGGAATAGGAAGTTAGTATCTAGAACAAATACTGTGGGAAAAAGCCTATTGAGTAAGTTTTCAGTACAGTCACAGTGTTTTGAATTATGATTCTTCGTGGTAAAATCAAATTCCAAACATGGTGACTTATTACCTCACTACAATGAGTGTCAGGGTGAAGATTCCTCTGGTTCATCCTGTTCTGTTAACATTACCATATTCAGTTGGGAATGGAGGAAAGAAATATAAGACTGCAAGAAAAAAGAAAAAAAATAAAAAGAAGAAAAAAAATTACTATGTTTATAGTATTTCCAGAATAGACTTAAGCCAGAAAATACTGCAAGTATCCGGAAATGTTGTTTGCATGAAGTCTCCAACATGAGTTCCATGACTCCAGGTTAATTCATTTGAATACTAATCCAAATTATGTCTCCAAACCTACTGTCAAATGGCTCTGTGATTATAAATCTGATCAAAATGCTACATCTATCCCTTAAACATGCATTGCTAGTATTCAGTAACTGTGTGCTACATGAAAGAAAAAAATGGACAGTGGCCAAATGGTGAGTGGCTGGATTCCAATCCAGTAATCATCAGCAGCCTAATTAAATGCAGATTTTTCTGCAAAACCTGACACCAGCTTAGAATTGAAATCTGTTCCAAAAGTGGAGTTCTGAAAACATTCCTTTTCAAACCAGGTTTTCCTTCTTGTTCCTTAGAAACTTTGTCTCTCATCCTGTAGTTATCTCACCACTCATTTTCTCTAAGAAAATGGATTGATTTTTCTTCTGCAATATTGAAACATTGTTAAGGAGCAACAATACGAAATCTTAATAAACAATCGCTATTATTCATGTCATTGGAGTTGGTCAGAAGTCATAAAAAGAGCAGTTCAATTTATTGGCCTGTGAAATACCTTTGTGAAAGGAATGTAAACATTTAGAGCCTGTCTCCCCCTGCCACTCCCACCAAAAAAAACCCCTTGCTGTTAAATACCTCCTAGTGTGGGGAACAAAATCAAATGAAGTTCCATTAAGCTGTCCCAGGGCTGTAGATAACATCATCCCAAATCTTAATTCAATTCTGGCAAGCTATCAGCACAAGAATCCTTCCAGTATAGAAACTGCTAGATACTCTGAGGACTTCCAAATGGCATTTGACCCCAAATTATTATACATCTGATGTAACAGGAGCACTGAATTGAAGATGGCCCAACCCAAAACACATAGAAATTATCATAACTTTTTCACTGTTGTTTTAGGTGAGTTTTCAGATATAACCCAGAGTCCTACATCACGACACAGAGACTGTTATTCTTGTACAAATATACTATGCACTACTTAGGAGTGGTCTATTCTTAAACCATTATGGTTATTTTACTCTAATGTAAATAGCAACAGATACAAGTGTTTACAAATGAGACTTTGCTCCCATACCCTGTCAATGCTTTGCCAGCTTCCTGGAGGGAAACTCAGTGACGCAAGACTTTATTCACTGGAAGGCCTATGTGTTTATTTGCAAACAAAACATTTGCATGTGATCCAAAGTCTATGCTTTGCTTACAGGATGTTGTCATCCCAACCATGTTTGTTAACACCAGACTGAACAAATAGGAGTATAAATGTCAAAGGCTCAATGGCAGCTTGAAAGCCTGGGTGTGTCTAGAGCATTCACAATTGTTTATCAACAAAGCCACATACAATAGAATGACATCCTTTCTGTCTATACTGCAAATGAAGATGGATAGTAAATGACGATTGCTCTACTTATACACTGAGTTTGTTAAGACTCTAGGGCAAATTGTTGCTTTCCTCTGTAATAATAGAAGCTTTTGAAATAGCTTTTCTGTTTTATTTGAATGCTCATGTTCTACTAAAACTTTATATTGTGGAGTCACTCATTTTTTAAGATTTAAGATTTTCTTCTCTTTCATCCTATGAAGAACTGGCAGCATCACATCGCCAGAGGGGTCTTACAGATAAAAGTATTTGTTTGGTAATCCACTTTACCTGCTTCCTTATTTCATTTAGTTCTTTCAGATGTCTCACTCCCCTCACAATCCATGCATAATCCAAACCATGCATTTTACAGCTCTTGCCATTCTATAACATCATGAACTCTCCTACCAAACATTTGAGAAGATCCTCTTTTACAAAAAAACAGCAATGAAAAAGGACTGTAAAACCACAGCTCATATTTTCATGGAGACAGCCAGGCAAAGGATTTTGACCCTGCTCTGGCATGAAGCTCCTTTGGCATATCTTGTTATCAGCCTCACTGCTGTTGTTGGCATGAGAAATTTATTAATGATAAAGGGCATACACCTTATTCTTCCCAGTACCTTAGTGTTCCTGGCTACTATATAACTAAGAGCCATTTGGGGCCCTGAAAGCTACTGTCAGTTATGGTGTTCTAATTCAGAGTTAGTAGACTGGATCAGGGCACTAACAGTGCTCTGGCAGGGATCATGTGTGGAACACCTAACTGGTTAACACCTAATGCCAAGGCTCCAGGGCTCTTGGATGAAGATCTCATCAATGTGCCAACAGAAGACACTGACTACATTTGAATTTCAGGCAGGATTTGTGAAACACCACACTTGGAATCAGTTTAAACCAACAATGGAAATAACACACCTATGACATAGCAGCCTTCCGATATCTGAAGAGAAGGGTACTGGAGAGAGACAATTCATGAGGGACTGTAGTGATAGGTCGAGGGGTAATGGGTTTATACTTAAACAGGGGAAGTTCAGGTTAGATCTAAGGAAGACATTATTTACTGTAAGGGTGGTGAGGCACTGACACAAGTTGCCCAAAGAAGTGATAAATGCTCCATCCCTGGCAGTGTTCAAGGCCAGGTTGGACGGAGTCTTGGGTGACATGGTCTAGTGTGTGGTGTCTCTGCCCATGGCAGGGTAGTTGGCACTAGATGATCTTAAGGTCCTTTCCAACCCTAACCATTCTATAATTCTATGTCAAGGAAGCACTCAGACTAAAATAATCTTCCCAGCTACTTAGCCATTGAAAGAAAATTCATGCATCCCACCACTACACTAACATGTCTATATTGCTCCTGAGACCCTCTGTAGAAAGCTGTACTGTGTCATAAAGACATGGCAGTTACTTTAAAGTAGCTCAAGTATCTCTCATGCGCATGAGAGTTCTGAGGTATACAGATTCCCAGACAGCAGACACAGTGGATGATCTGTGCCACAGTAGGATTTCTGGAAGTAAGCAGATAAAGTCAGTTAGAACTCTATGGTAAAAAAAACACCTCTTCAAAATCATCTTTTAAGGTTGATATGTCTCGGAATGTGCTTCAGTTCTGTAACGCATATACGTTGTGATTTTGGAAACACCCTGTTTCTATTCCCACATTTAGGCCAAGAGTGGTAGTGCTAAACAAAAGTAACACCTATATTTAGGACCCCACATATTCTGTAGGATGAATTGAATTTTCTTCTCTTATCAATCTTTTGGTAAAGCATCACACTGTAGTATAGAAACCCGTATCTAACCAAAGCCATTCTAGCAGCAAACATAGGAAGAAAGAATTAACCCGACAGGAACATGTCCTCCCAAACCTCCTGTGCCATCCCTCATAACATATTTCGCCTAACCAAACATAACTAAAGGAATGGATCTGAAAGATGAGTTGTGCAAGGAGTGAAATTTTTCTAACTGTGGTACTGTATTACTTAAACTTACATTTTGCATTGCAACATCTCAAGGGTTCAACAGAGAATGGAGGGCATTGACTTTATGCAGTGTTCATACACAGTAAGACAGAGGTTTTGACTATATCTTTAGACACGGCTGAGTAACAAGGGGGAACTTGTCTGCAGAAGTCAAGTCTGCAAGTCTGCAGAAAAAAAGGAATTACAAGGATAAATAGAGAAACAAAATCTAGAGAAATAGGAACATGCAACCACCTGTATCTTAGACAAAGATTCTCATTACATAGCTAGTCTAAAGAAATGGGACTGCCAACGTGTCACCCCACCATCTCCTCTATCCATCTTCTAAGAAAATCCAGATTCTACAATTGCATGTTCAGCGTTATTCTTGAGATGTTACCATTCTAGCAGTACACATGTCTGATCTGGACCCACTTGGTCTGAATCTTTTACCAGAGAAATACTATTAGGTTTGGGTTCAAAGCAGGAGCTAACCTTAATTTTGCCCTTGCCTAAGTAGCATTGTAGTAATAGCTTGTCACTTCACATTAGAAAAAAAAAAATATATATATAAAAATATATATGGAGCTTAGGTACCTGTGCTGAGCTAGCAAATTAGGCCTATTTCACCATTCTGCCCTTGAAGCTTTTACCTTATTCTCCTTATGTTTGACCTGGACCTATTTCTTCAGGTTTCTCTTCAACTTTCTTCTGCTAATATGGTTTTATATTATTCTTGTTTCTTGCTTCCTGTTTCCTGATCACCCTTTCTCTCCCACTTCTTTCATTAAGTTTTCTACTGACAGAAGGATTTTCAGGTCTTGCAGCCTGGAATAGGTTTCTGAGGACTTGGAAAGATCCACCTTCAGTTTTTCTAGGCAATGAAACTATAGAGACACACATGTGGAGAAGTGCTAGATCCTCTTTTATCCTTTTAGCCAAAATGTCAATTTGTATAGATCGTCAGATCCTTTAGTAAATTATTGATATGCAACGTGTCCAAATAGAAGTAAATTTAATTCTGTATATTCTGTCAGGTCTTTCTGACAAGACCTCCTTTTATCTAGACTGCCTATTTTAAAATAATTATAATTGCCTAGAAATTAATGTTTCTTTCTTATGATGTCATTATTCTTAATATTTCCAGAATGAAAAACATATCTACTCTAAGAACAAAAGTTCTACTTCTGTACTTGCCCAAGTTTCAGATTCATATCAAATCAAAGGCAAGTCTAAGAATGAATTGAAAAACATCTACATGTGCTTTTTTTTTTGGATTAAGTATGCAGTAAATTCTCATGAAGTCTACTTTATCTTCTATTGCTAGAGCCATTGAGTGAAAAAACATGAGGGGGGAGAAACAGGCTCATAGTTTTGATTTTTCAGTTTATATATCTACTTGCATTAAAGCTAGAGATAAAATTAAATGCTATAAACATCTGGCAGGCTTGGGAAAGCTGTAGTCTGAATTTAAAAATCACGTATTAATAGAGATCTAGCAAAGCAAGCAAGCTACTGATATCTTGCCAGCATTGGGCTACTCCAGCTGTCCAACACTAGTAGTGTGACAATCTCTAGAGCATGCAGAGATTATATCCAGAGAACATTAGCTGATGTCATTCTGGTTTTTCCTACCTGATATAGAGCAAACATGAAGAGAAAATGAAATGGAGCAATTGTAGGTAGATACTGAATTTAAGCTATTAAACCAGGAATGTCTCTATGTTCCTGTGGATACAGCTGTCGGCCAGACTATGCTCCGATTACATATTAAGAAAGGCACGGCTATGTGCCATACTTGTCTTTTTATTCCTGCCCTATGCAAGAGGGCTTTCTGCAGTAAACACTGGAAATGACAACCTACTTTAATTGCTCCTTCTTTGGAACTGGAAGAAGAAGGCACTGTGATGCAAGCAGCATTATTTGCCTTTGCAGCTATCTGTTTAATGCCTTATAAGTGGTACTGCAATGTAATGCAAATAAATAAAAATTAGGAAAAAAGTCTAAAAGGAAGTTTTTATTTGTCATGAAAACATAAAGTTAACCAGCAGCTGACTCACAAGGTATACCTACATCACTGAGTGATGTAGAACAAACAGGGAAGAAGAGGGGTTTGGTTCACTGCAATCTGTTGAGTTTCTAGGACCATACGTCCACTTCATATCTTTGCTAGCATTGAAGTTCCCACCAGTTGGGAGTACTAGGCCCTCACCTTCTGTTCAAAGAACACAAGCTGCAAAAGGACCTTGCATCCATAGCAAGAGTGGTACTCACTCTAAGTGCTATCCTACTCTGTGTTTGAAATCTTGGATCCAAAGTGGAGGAAAGCACTAAAAGCAAGGCAGTGGCGTCCTTGGGGATGTGTATCAGGACTTGATGTATAAACATAAAGCAAATGTGCACCAAAAAGAGGAATCCCTCCTGTGCACTGAACAGCTAATGTATATGCACTCACTATACCCATTGGCAGCAACAGGCACTGCCTGTCCTGCATATACAGAGAGACTACAGCTTATTGTTGGATGGAGATCCTGTCAGAAGGCATAATCACTGTACTGTGGACATGGCTTAAAGATGTTATATGTGGTGGAATTCAAGTGTTATGGTAAAAAAAAAAAATTAAAATATTTAGGGCTTTCTAGAGACTAAAACCTGTAACTGATTTGTGATTTTAAGAGGTCAGGGGAAAAAAAGGCTGTTGGATTGGCCTAGATATAATTGCAGATTAAGCATTGCTGCAGCTCAAGTGTTTGGACTTGCTGATGTTTTGAGATTCAGTGCTAGATCTAGTATCAATTCTCTGAAGACCTCAACTGCAGTATGCATACTTTCTGTCAGTCTGTATGTCCCCTGGGAAAATGTGGACATTAAACTGCTCTTGCACTTGTCCTTCACTGAAATTTCTCTCACACAGTTCTATTTGAGGTTTGCAATGTTCATTAGAATTCATTTTCCTTCCCTCCTTGCTGACCAATTTCCAACCATACCAGAGCAATTCTTCCTGTATTTTCTGGGCCAGTTTTATCTCATCATTTCATAAATTAAACTCTTTTTCTAACTAATGTCAATTTGATGCCATTTGAAACCTGTACAAAACATACTGCCACTGGGCTCACGCAATAACTGCATCTTCAGCTTGTCAAAAACCAAGATCATCCCAGCTGATGTACATTTCACAACAATATGTAACAAATTTAAAGTTATTAATATTTTTACTATACTTGGGTGAAAAAGAATCATTAAATCCCTAATTAACTTACACAATGCAAGTCAGCACAGCCTAATTGGGACTCCCCAGGTTCACTTCTGTTATTTTCTTTTTTTTTTTTCCTATGTCACTGGGATTACTTGTTGAATATAGTAATGCATTCTGTGAATAATGGTGACATGATCAGGCCATCATACATGGAATATTTATGCCAGAGACCTCTAATGATGCCAGATGTCACATAGATTTGTCTTTTAATCTCTTACACCAAAAATGACATCAAAAGGACCACACCTGCACAAGTACAAAGGAAGAGCTACATCATGAATTCTTATGGCTGAAGTAAAGTATATTCTTATAGTTTTAATCTTGGTAATGAAAAGATTACAAGGGACTTTTTTTTTACTGTATATTGAACAACAAAATTAAAGTCTAATAAAGAACAATTAACCCATTTCTTAGTATCAAGTAGCTCTTTTCCTACAACTCTGGACTTGACACTATAAACTCATAAAGGTGACAGACACCAGCAGTCTAAAGGGACACAACCTCCCATATGATTAAAAAGTTTAATATCTTGTGTTTATTCTTTATGTACCAAAACTAACTCTACTTAGAAAGGTGATTTTGTAAAAAAATACAACCCACCACTATAAGCCAGTCTCTGGGTTACAGAGTAAAGCAGGGAAAGAAACAAAGTGTTGTAGAAAACAATTTTTGCACAGAGATCAGTTTTACTGATCTTGGTAGTGAAAGACCCACACTTCAGATTAAGTACAGTCATGGTTTCCACAAAGCAATTTTTCACTCATCTGGAACTCAGTCTTTTTTTTTATCTTTCCTTAGTGCATCACATATCATCATAGAAAACCCCTCTTACTTATTATTTTCATTGCTCCTTTAACAAGAACAACTTCCATTGGAAATCTGACACTTGGAGCAGCAGGGAGGCAATTAAAGAGTGAGAGTAATTACAAGAGAAGAAAAGGTTATTGCACATGCTACTAAAAGTAAAGTAGAGTCACTACTCTAAGACATCCTTGCAACAGTGCAGAGGCTAATGCATTTTGAAAATAACCACCCAAATATTTTTCACTTTTTGACCCAGTTTAATTACCCTGAAAATGAGTACAGAATAAAGAATTTTGATACTCAGTTGTGAGAGGCATTCATGAAAATCTATATTCTCCTTTCCAAATGAAGTTCCATTTCCTGCCAGATGAACCATGAAGTGGTGACAGCTTGGGGCAACATTTTTGATATGAGAGCTCTCCTAGAAACAAGGCTTTGAGAGACACTGAGAACCAGAGAGACCAAAAGAGAGGCATATACAATGAGAATTGGTATAATAAAGGACATATTTTGTTAGAAGATTTAAAAAAATATTTAAAAGGAGTTAATATATTACACAAATAAAGCTGATTGATTGCATTTGCAGTGCAGTTAAGCAATTTGAAGAGTGCCAGATCAGTATTCTCATTCTATAATGGCCATGATAATTCATCATATTTGCTTTCCTACTTGTAATCATATTTTATTTTCTTTACCAGAATTCTGCAAGTAATTGCTGGTGGCATATAGACTAAGTCACAGATGTTAGAACAAAAGATAAAACAAGTACACTGAACGTACGTTTCACATTTACACCCAACAAAGGTTGTCAGCTGTTCCTTCCTTGCAGCTGCTTAAAGGTCTTGCTGTCCTCTCCCACTGGAGCGACTATCTGTTGAGAGACTGCAATGCAACAACACTCTTGTTAACCATTTCATTCTGTTTAATTGTAGCTAACATCAAGCATAACAATCAGAAAATATGTGTTATTAACTGTATGGAGTACTTTTCCCAAGTGGAGTTTTCATGAGAGTGGCAAAGACTTCTATAGTGAAAACTAGTCTGACAAATGTCTAGTTGTCACATCAGCCCATCAGAGTCTACAGGAGGATGGTTTTAGTTTATCCAGGTGGTGGCTATGGCCAAGTGGAGCCTTTCCTTCCCATCTGTATCAAAAATAGATCAAAGAAGCAATTTCCAATGTGTTTTTTTATGTTTTGGAATTCCACTAAGCAGACATATTTAAATATAAATTACTTTCATTGATGGCCAGGAAACAGACCAGAGCACACGTTCCCAGGACATTCCCAGACAGTCATTAATCATCAATACATGGTCTTTTACTTAATGGGCACTGAGTTCAACAGAAGCACTTCAATGCCTCTCCCTGGTACTATCAACAACAGTTGTGCCTCCCAGCAGAGCTCCCACTGACTGCATCCAAGCCTGGATTTCTGTCCCAGTGTATCAGCTGTGGAGAGGGTCCAGTGCAGAGCTGTTCAAGCACCAAGACAGGGTTGTCTCCAGACCCATATGTCAGGTCCATATCCTTGCTGTTCTGGCCTAGCTGAAATCTTCCAAGAAACAGCATAGCCTGCAGTAAATATCCCTGGCAAATATGATACCAGTATGATGTGTGGTGACGAGAGCATAGCTGTGTTAGCAACTTCACCATCCCATCACAGAATGTCAGTGCACATTGGTTCAAGCAGGACTGTGTTTTGCAGGTAAGTTCAGATTTCTACAGTTCAGAGCTAGCTCTGGAGTCCCCAGCAGTGCTTCAATCATGCCAGGCACATCTACTTGCCTTGTCTAGTAACAGTTTTCCTCTGGAATCAGTAATTAGCAAAGCATCTTCTAGAAAAAGAAACATATTCAGTGGTGAACTTTGACTCACTTTGTATTTGGGGATGAAGTGACAACCAGAATTGTATCTTCAGCTGTGACACTTCAGACTTCCATTTAAATTAAGTCAATAGGAGATTTAACTATGACAGGACCTCAGACCTGGACCCATAAGATATATGAGAAGCAGTTTAGAAATCAATCTTAGTTTACTCCTGAAAACCATCAATTTCAAATCAACAGTCTCAAGTGAAGGACAGGTTTTTAAATCCAAAGTTTGTATTAAACTTTCATAATAAAACAGTAGGCAGATAAGCAGCAATGAACATTGATTTACAGTTTAATGACACCATCATAATCAGAATACTGAACTAAAACCAGGTTACACAATAGTTAGTAATTTAACAGAGAATAGACCTGCAGAAGAAAATAGCTGGCCTGATTATGTGAGATCCCAGATTGCTTCTGTGACAAAGAGACTGTAAATAAGTTAGCAGAGCCCTAAACTAGAAAATTCAAGAATTCCCCGATCCTTAAGACAAACTTTAATAGTTAAAAGTTCCTAACCTTTTTCTGTCACTCAGTGATTCCTACATAATATGAAGTGAACACTGATAGATGAGGTTTGCAGTGAAATCATTAGATGTCAAAAGAAGGAAAACACACATCTACACTGAATGGATACTGAATAACTGATCTTCAGCTGGTTACTGATAGTGTGACACAAATTATGGCCATTTTTTCGCATTCATAGCTGGGTGATGAAGAGCACTGGGGAATTTTAGACATGCAGTCCCTCTTGAAAGACCATTAAAGTTGCGCGATAAATGTCCCATTCTAAATTATTGTTTTCTTTGGGTTTTCCTTTGCTTTTCAAGGGTTTTTTAGCCCCACAGAATTTCAGTAATTTCCAGAACAGATGTGCATATTAATTTGTGTGATGTTGTAAATTCTTCTTGTACACTACTTGACACAATATATGAGGGGAGAAAATAGTTACCCATTTCTCCATTTTAAAGTCTCTAAAGTGATTTTATCTTTTATTAGGCTCATTTCACCCATTTTTTGATTGGCATATTCTATTTGCACAGATTTAGAAGTTCAGTATATTGCTGTTGTTACTGTTGTTTTTCATTGTTTGACAAATATGTTGTTTGAACACATTTAACATTTTGGTATTTAGAAATTTTTTTCAGCTCCTATTTGTCAACTACTGTATGTGCAATGTATTAAACCCATTAATAAGACACATTTGATATGAATGAGAAACACGGGTTTAAGACACAAATATATGCTTAATAGTAAGGTAAATTTGAATGAATATGATATATTTAGCTAAAGATAGTTGGAAGACTGGCTGAGGCCTAATTTCCTTGAACTTTCAGTCTTAGGAAAATATAGAACCTACCTAAAATATTTTGTTTGTAAAAATACAGGGAGAGTTAACCTTAGTTCCTCAGGTAAGTACAGCTCCAATGAGGATGTGGTTGTCTTCAAGTCAAGAGAAAAAAGGAAGTCCTCAATGACACTGGGAAAGATTTGGCCACCTGAAAATGCTAGAAGAGTTTTAATTTATAGAATCATAAATCATAGAACTGTTTGGGTTGGAAAGGACCTTAAGGTCATCTAGTTCCAAACCCCCTGCCATGTTCAGGGACATCTCCCACTAGACCAGATTGCTGAAGGCCCTGTCCAACCAGGCTCAAACTTCTTCCTTTTCAAGCCAGTTGAGGCAGATAATCCTGAGGCAATACTGCCAGAGACAAAAAGAAAAAGATATTGTAATATTCTCAGCTAAATTATGTATATTAGAGCCTGGTCTCTAGACTGAGAATCTGGGGAACATAGTCTACCACTGCAATGCTGGTTATGCTAGTACATAACAGAAGGAACATCACTACAGGCACAGAACAACTTGTCTCTGCTGTGTGCTTTCAGAAGCAGTCCAAACACATTCATTGTTTGCCAAATATGGTCATACAAATTTAGTGTTTCTGCTGGTAGAACATAATAAATTCTTTTACCTATTACATTTCTTTAAAAGTTGCTTTATTTACTTCAAGTGCATTTCTGTTAATCAAGAAACCATTTATTATAGTCTAGAAATCCACATCCAGGAGCAATAATAATAAAAAAGAGAAGAAAATAATAGCCACAGAAAGATCAGGTTGAGAAAATTAAAATAATGTGATAGAAACAAATCATAGCTTTTTAACATGCAACTATTTTTCTCACAACAACTCTCAGTTGCACACTGACTCAAAATTATTTTGCATTAATCTGGTTTGTTTAGATTTGTTTCTAACAGTTTTTCCTCACTCTGCACTGCCATCCTGTGCTTTGCCCTTTCCCAGAGAGAAACCACCCTGCAGCCCCCACTGTAAGTGCCTGGGAATGGACACCCAGCACAATGACACAAGGACACCAAAGAGCTGTAAGGCAGCTCCTGCCTGGCTGGTGACTCCCCCAGATTTCTGCAATCATGAGGGAGATCTCACTTGTGAAGCCTGGGCAGTGCAACCCAAGTTATGATGAATTTCTGAACATGCTAGTTCAACACCAGATACCCATACTGCAACTAGAGCTCACAGTTATTATAGTCTTGCCACCAAAGCAGGATGCCTCTATTTTACTGCTTTATCTTTGGGTAGGATGTTATACATATATGGTGGGGTATTACATTTTACCCCACCAGTGCTTTCTTCTGTCAGAAGAAGTGAGCAGCTCAGAACAACTCTATACATAGAATCATAGAATCATAGAATCATAGAATCATTTAGGTTGGAAAGACCTTCAAGATCATCAAGTCCAACTGTTAACCCAGCACTGCCAAGGCCACTACTAAACCATGTCCCTCAGTGCCACATCTACACATCTTTTAAGTATGGACTATCCATGGTGGAGTCATGGATTGTGACTCCAGCACTGCCCTGGGCAGCCTGTTCCAATGCCTGACCACCCTTCTGGGGAAGGAGTTGTTCCTCATCTCCATCTAAACCTCCCCTGGTGCAGCTTGAGGCTGTTTCCTCTTGTCCCATCCCTTGTTCCTTGGGAGCAGAGCACCTTTTCTAATGACAATATGTTAATGAGTTGATTTAATATGAGAGAATAGGGACATCTTATCTGACCAAAAAAAAAAAGACTGATTATAACTGCTTCACACTCTTCCTACTAAAAAATTGGAAGATGAGATTTTAGATAAGCCAATATATGAAAAGAAATTTATACATCTGTTCCAACAGAAAGTAAGCATGAGGGATCTATCAATTACTCATGGTATAATAGAAATATATTAGTCTTTGAAGACTTTGCCATACTTTTTTCCAGTAGTATTTCAATATTTAGAGATAAATCTCAAAACACTGCTACTTACACTAAGATCACCTCATCACACTATAAACTAGTTCACCCGTAGCTGAGTAACAGGAAGGGAAGGGACATGAACTGGCTCACATGCAACCACATGAGAGTCTGAGCTAGCATGAAGGAAGGAATGTGTGTCTGAAATCAGAGGCAGTAGAAAGGAAGTGCAGCGGAAGATGAAAGCAGGAGAAAGGAGAGAGAGCAAGGGAAGAGACTGCCTGCTCCTTGTTCAAATAGTTCAGCTGTCTCATGAAAACACGCCTATAAAGTGATGCCTGTAGTACATTTCACTGAATCCTGAGTATGTTAATTCCAGCTCTGCAGCAGTTTTAGACTACAGGTATGTTTTAAAGCCCAGACATTTACCAATATTTGGCAACATTTCCTTTATTATTTTGTTTTGGAAATTAAACCTGAAAGGTGAACTGAGTTACTTTTTACATTGTTTCACTATTTTCTCTGAACAGTTTTTCTTCCATGCCTGCTGGATTTTGTTGCAGTGGCAAAGAGCCATATGCTATGTAAATATAATCTGGTGTTTGCTTGTTTAATAGGATCCTGCTCCTTCCCTTTGTGTTACCAAAGAATTTGACTTGAAACATCAGCAAAGGCAAGGGCCACAGTTTTCTACCCTCCTGAACTGTAATGTCTTCAAACCTGCCTTACTTATGACACTGATGTCTGCAAAGAACCTGAAGAAATAAATCTCTGGGGCTGGCAAAAATAAGAATGCAAATTGAACATTCATCATTTTCCTTCTCCCTAACTTAGATCTGCAGTGCTGTTTTTCTTCACTTTCCTCCTAATTTCTCCCCCTGTTTATTTATATTCCACATGTGGAAACACTGGCACAGAAGAAAACTTTCTTGGTTCCCAGCATTTTCTTCAACCTATCTTCAACCTACATTAATACAGATGTAAACTTGATTTTTTCCATGTCTGACAACTGGGAATCTGGATGGCTGATTTTGTTGTTTGTAGGAGATGCAATCTTTCTTCTATGCAGAAAAGCTAATGAAAACATAAAATATTCATATTGCATCCCTAATTGTATAATAAAGTGAAACGTGCAGTTACAGTTCAAAACCTCCAGTCTAATTAGCAATAGCCTAATAAATGCTTAAGTGAAACACAGAATGGTTAGTGCTACTCAGCTAAATCTCTACTTCCTCATCCAATTGTATTAATAATGACAGTAATAAGATAATGTTAAGAAAAAACCCCAAAACATATGTTCAAATGTATATTCTTATTGTAAACATCTAAATTCAGGGTATCTTCAGGGTTTGGTAACCAAAGATTGGTTTGGTCCATTATTACTTCTACTATGCATTCTTTGGTGGTAGTTTTTATTTGTGGGGCTTTTTCTTTTTTTTTTTTTTTTTTTTTTTTTTTTTTTAAGTGTTATTTTCTTTTTTTTGGTGAAATGGTAA
>WTXV02027580.1:0-21046 GCA_009823435.2 Nymphicus hollandicus | reverse complement strand
CCCCCTGCCATGGGCAGGGACACCTCACACTAAACCATGTTACCCAAGACCCTGTGCAGCCTGGTCTTGAACACTGCCAGGGGTGGAGCATTCACATCTTTGTGCAACCCATTCCAGTGCCTCACTACCCTCACAGTAAAGAGCTTGTTCCTTATATCTAACCTAAATTTTTCCTGTTTAAGTTTAAACCATTCCTCCTTGTCCTGTCACTACAATCCCTAGTAAGGAGTCCCTCTCCAGCACCCTTATAGGCCACCTTCAGGTAGTGGAAGGCTGCTATGAGGTCTTCATGAAGCCTCTTCTTCTCCAGGCTGAACAGCCCCAACTTTCTCAGTCTGCTTCATTCAGGAGCTGCTCCAGCCCCCTGATCATCCTCATGGCCCTCCTCTGGACTTGCTCCAAGAGCTCCATGTCCTTCTTATGTTGAGGACACCAGAACAGTGCTCCACGTGGGGTCTCACAAGAACAGAGTAGAGCTAAGTAGAAGTATTTTCCTCTCCTTGCTCTCCTTCTCTGACTCTTTTCCCGTTTCTGATTTGTAGAAGTTGAAAACACGAAGATTCAACCCTTGTGTCTGCTACATACTTCAGTTTTCATGACTCATCTCCAGCTTCCCAGAGGAAAGTCAGTCCTACTGGGAAATATACAGCTCACTGTATATTTCACTGGGAAATATACCTGCTACATGCTCACAATAGAAACGGTGAGAGCTTTAGCCAAAAAAAGAGAGTTCACTAAGCTTAAAGCAGTGAGAAAGCCTACACAAACACAAATGTAAGTATAATGGGAAATTAATGCAGAACAGCAGTGCTAAGTTCTGCTGTACAGGTAAGATATCCACAATCTTGTTAATTTCAAAACATTAGTTCATATACACTAACAGTCTGTAAGAACTGGACAGTTCAGAACATCCAGCCTTCCTTCCACAACTGCAAGCAAGTATATGAGTTAGATGGACGTAAGACCTACAACATCCTACATGTCCTATGGGCCCTACAGTACTAATTTAATGCCTGTAGGTTAAAAAGGCCAAGAACATTTGGAAAAAAAACCAAAACAACCCACCCAGTTTTAAAATGGAGCACAAGCAGCTTGCCAGGAAGCTCAAGTGCATTATTAACATCCTTACCCCAAAACCAGAAATTGTTAAGTATGCAGGATGCACCACGAGTACATTTACATGCTATCAGAAAAGGTAAAACACCAGAAGTGCCATGACTGGCAGTACGACTTGGGACAGAATTTTTTCCTAATGACAAACTTCACCATTACTGAACACTCAGGTAAAAACTGCCTCCACCAGAAACATAAGAATATTTTTCAATATCACTGGTAACAAAATCTCAACCTTGCTGAAGTCCTATCTTGGGCTGCAGTCTATAGAGAGCATTTCAGGATGAGACACAAACCACAATGGTACAGCGGGTGAGAGAGTCTGTTCCTGACCTGGTAGGTGACCAGTGGAAACCCCAAGGCCTAGGATTAAATGGAACCCAAAGACAGCACACCCTAACAAATGTTATTTTTCCACAGTTCCCTCAAAAGTAACACAGCAGCAAGGTATTTTTGAACAATTACCCTCATCTCAGCAGAAGATTACATTAGCACAGCCACAGGTTTCCATTTCCTTGCTACATCCTTCAGTTCTTCCAGACAGAATTAGGCACAATGTATCATCCCAAAAAGGTACTGAAGCGCTGACTCTATGCCAGCTAAGCTACAGCCCTCTTTCCATTCTCTATCAATGGAGTGATTCTTCATAGCAGGAAGCTTCTTGCACAGCTTCTTTCACTATGTTTCCTCTAGGCTGAAACAGGCTCCACATCAATTTAACTTCTGCTTTCCTACAGGGAAGGTACCACATCCTTGATATAAGGAATCCATGATATAAGGAAGACTGACTTACAGTGAATCGGTAGTCTCTCAGTACCAACTATGAAGATTTCAAATCTCCTCTTCTTTTACAGCAATGAAACTCTGAGCAATTCCATCAGGCAAGATGTGGCAAGCTCACATGACTCTTGTGCTGGATCTGAAAAAACAACAAAAAAAATCAGTTAAGAAAAAAAACATTTTTTTTGTGTGCCCCCTACCCTACCCCCCCCCCAAAAAAAAAAAAAAAAAAACAAACCAACAAAAACCCTAAAGTAAAGCATCCAGAGCTGTATCTTTCTCTCTTGAAAGAAAGATACTAGAAGTTCAGGTTAGCAACATTCTCCTGTATAAGTAAGCAACTAAGTCTTAGTCTAGTAACACACTAGCAGAGCAATGCATTTTTAACAAAAATCTTTCTTGCCCCAAGGATCCAGAATTCTGCACAAGAGTGTAACTCTGAGGGTGTAGGGAATCCACTCACACATCTTTGTCAGCACAAAGAAAGATGAACGCTGCACAGGAAGAGATGCCAGAGGTACTACTCTTTGACAAACTCCTACCACTATTCAACTGTTGCTTTGAAGAAACCAGCATGCAGTTCTGACATTTAGTCATGTGCACCTTTTCTGAAGCCAATCCAAGTTCATAGTTTTAGCAGCCTGCAGGAGGACTTCTCTGCACGATATGAATGCTACCAAATAAATCACAACAAAGTTTAATGTGCTGAGTTTGAGCTCATAAGTTTAGCCTCTATATTTATGGTTCTTCAATTATTTCATTTGAATTTCTGTTCTACTGAGTCAGTAAATTCCCAAATCAGCTTGATGATAATCTTTCCAAAAGTCTGTAATCAACACCAGACACACCAGTATCTGGCTACCACATATTCACTGTTTATAAAAAACAGCACATCAATAAGCTTCTTCCTATGCTGAGACTTTCGTGATCTTTCTTCCAGATCAATATGAGAAACAGAATTCCTCAAACTATTTGTATCCTAGATTGAACACTGGTATTCATTGTTATAATTTAGCTTCTTTCTTAGTTATTATTTCTATGTGCTGTCAACAAACCACACATCATTTCAGTAATGGAACTAAATTCTTCTACATTTCTTGAATTATTGATATTACTACCCTGGTTTAGTATTTTTTGAATGTTAGCATATTTTTCAAGGAAAAAAGTAATTTTCCCTGTTTTCACCTTACTGAGCTTTGAGCAAGACCTGCCTTCTCTTATCAGTTGCCTACATTTATTAACTCTTAACTTCATGTTTACACTCAGTTCCTTTCTGCTTCTTTTTGTTACATTCCTCAAAATGCCACCGCCCCCAGCTGGTCTGAAAGTCCAAACATCTGTGATTTAATTTTAATTAGTTTTTAATGTATGAACTTGTATATTTTTAATAATACAACATAAAGGGTGGAAGTTTTTAAAACTAGAGTAAGAAAAAACATGTGATGTGTTAACTTGGATATTTTAGATTAACCTGAAGTTTTCATTTGTGCTGCCTTTTAAGATTACAGACCCAATAACAGCCTATTGACATTTTTAGCCTGTAGGAGCACGCAGTGGGCAGACACAACTGGAATAATAACATATTTGAGTGGTGAACCAGCTTTATGATTTTATTACTCAGACTTTCCCAAATCTATGGCTGGCATTTTTCCCAGTAACTCACAATTTAAGCTGTTCTATATTTGAAACTTCCAAGTAATCATATCCTAAAAAACTTCTCCTGTTTAAAGCAACAAAATCATCTTACAATAAGCCTTCATCTGAAAAACAGTGCCTTTAATTATCTGTGTTATTTATATGAACAACACAAGAGTAATATTAAAAAAAATCTGATATAAGTTAGAGACAATCACATTCATTATCAGGCATATATTACGTATCACATTGAAATAGTAGGGACCCCAGAGGAACCCCAAAGGAAAGTGACAGATACAAAGGACCACAACCTAATATTCTCCTTTACTAGGCACATTAGGCCATCAGCAGTGCTGTGCTAGCATCAAAAACACATGTTCGCATAAAAAAAAAAAGCCAAAAAAAAACCCCAAAACCCAAAAAAAAACCCACAAAAAACCACACCCCCCAAAAAAAAAAAAATCATAGACTGACAGAATGGTTTGGGTTGGAAAGGACCTTAAGATCATTCAGGTCCAACCCCTCTGCCATGGGCAGGGACACCTTCCACTAGACCAGGTTGCTCCAAGCCCCATCCAACCCAGCCTTGAACGCTGCCAGCATTAGGGCAGCCACAGCTTCTCTGGACAGCCTGTGGCATCCCCTCACCACCCTCACAGAGATGAATTTCTTACCAATGTCTAACTAAATCCACCCTCTTTCAGTTTCAAACCATTCCCTGTTTTCCTATCACTACACATCCTTGTAAAAAGCCCCTCTAAAATAAACACATTTTAAGTAAGTAAATCACTAACCCCCAAAACAGCAAGAAAAATAATTCAGCTTTTCAACACAGCCCACAACGTGAGACCTTATGCAGCAACTCCACATGTTGAGGGACAGGAAAGGGCAGTTGTCATTCCCATCGTTTCAATCTCAAAGCCTTTATTGGGCTGAGTTATCCAAAACAATAACTAGGATTTTCCTAATTTTTTGCATTTATCATGCAGCCCTCTGTGTATGAGTTTGGCGGTGTCTTCACAACTGCAGAATCCATGAACTCCATGCCACCCAGGACAAGCCAAATGCAGGGACCTTATTTTTGTCTGGTGTTTCTAAAGGTGTCCAGAAAGTTCATCAGGGAGCCAAGGCTTGCATCAACCACCTAGTCACCCCATAAAGCCATCCAATGCCTCTGTTGTTTTATAATCTTCCCACATTTTTGCATGCTCTGGAAATCTTCCTCCTCCCAAAATGAAATTTTCCCTGCAACTTTCTGGTCCTAAAGAGGTTCCATGTTCCCCACTACTCCCCACATCACTCGGCTGCAGGGACCTAACCTGATCAGTGAGCATAGGGATGCACCAATATGACATTTTGTTTCCGATTACTTTGCAATATACATGCATACTTTCTAAAATCATTTGGGAAATCCACACCAGGTTAACTGCACTGTTGATTGATTTAAAACTTTCATTTTTCATGCCAGTGAAGTAAAAAAATTAATCCACACTTGTAGAGACATACAAGCATTAGAAAAAAATCTAGAGCCTGGTATGTTGGAATAGAAGGATAAATTGAACAATAAACATATCCCAGAAGGGGTGACTACAGCTAATGTGAGCATCTTAGAGGGATGCTCATTTAATGCAGAAGAAAGAAAATTAATTATTTAGTACCTAAGGAAAAAGAAGAATGAACATGCAATAACTGACCTTTTAACAACTCTACAACAATCCATTAAGCTGTTTGGTACTGCATTAGTTCCAAAGAAGCTACACATTTCTGAGTATTTCTGGAAGAGCCTACCAGGCTAAACAACAACCTGATCTGGCAATTGTGTAATTTGGTGTAAATCTGCAACAAGCAGATTTCCTGGGGAGGAACCAGCCAATTCTCTCCCTTCTCAAAGTTTGCCATTTATTTCTGCTGCAACATCTACTAAAACCAGTAGCAACATGACTACATGAAAGTAGGAAATTAATCTAGTTAATAACTAACCAGGAAAAATGTCAGATTTTTAACCACACTGTTTGCTGAACCAGTTCACTGCATGAACGTGCTGCCAGCATATAGGAGGTGAAAAGAGTATATGAGGCAACTGCAGACAGGAGGGTAGAGCAGAACTGCCCCTTTCAGAAGCAACACAGGATTATGCTGGTTTACACAGAAAGTGGAACTAGGAACAGAGTGATAGAGAACATGAAAAAGCAAGTGATTTGTCCAAAACAACCTGCAACAGACATTCCTTCTAAGATTTAGAGTTTCATGAATGAGGCAAAGGCTAACAGTAATGCCAAAGTCTGACTGAAACCAAACATTAAAATCTTGTAGTTTGCATGATAGATAAGCTAGTTAAAAGTGTTATCATATAGTGCTAGCTTTAATTGCTCTGAGCTAAATATAGCTTTCAGAATTTAATAGCTCCCCCTCAGCTTTTCTGTCTTTCAAGGAGGAAAAAACCTTCCTGTTGGAAAAAGCACACATGCGCATTACCACAGAGAAGCAGGAAGCAAATCATCATGATTATTACGTTAGAGTCTCCAACACTCATTCAGAACTCTTTATTTTCAAGAGACCCATTGCTTTCCTATTCCACCCCTCTGGTTCTAATTACAGCAGATGATGGAGCACACATACCTACACCTTTTCAAACTAAACCATTTTGTTGCTTTATTAGCAGACTACCAAATCTTGCTCACCCCATGTTTCCAGTCAAGATGTTGCCTTTACCAGCAAGCTGCCCTGGTACCCACACACTTCTCCCTGTGCTGCTTTGCTAGACACAGGGGAGGAAGAGAAAGAGCAAGTCTCCTGCACACACACAGTCTGATCCTTCCCTGCAGCTACTGTTTTGGCATAACATATGAGGGGTTCCAAAGTCTGCTATGGCAGCAGACACTGCGGCACCCCAATAAAGGCATGAAACAAGTTCACTCTTCTGCCTTCTTATACCAAATAAGGATCTAAAAAAAATTTAAGGAAGACTTCTACATAGCAGGCTTCAGTTTCTCTCTCTGAGCTGTGGGTTCCAGGCAGACAAATTTGGCTGACAGCTAGAAATGCGTTCTATGGATTTAGCACTTCTGTTCACCTTTGGTTTAGGGCTCATTAAGGAACTGAACAATTTTTCTGCAAATTTTCTTCCCTCCCCAAACCATCACCTGGCTTGTGCCCTCCACCTATTTTTCCTCTGGTTTCATCCATCCTCTTCCCTGTACTGAGCTGAACTCTTAATTTTTAAGAGTTCTGGTCTTTTATCATCCTTGTCTTTGGTGAGGAAAAGAATAATACCACAACTTATAGAAAAGGAAGTATTTATCAGACCATATGAATTGCTGAATGCCACATCAGAGCTGAAGAAACAGGCCAACTGAGACTCCAGGATTGCCTGTGTTAGAGCTGAACATGCACTGTAGGAACACTAGCTGGAGGTATGCCAGGAAATACCAAATACACTGAACATGACCGTAGGTAGAATGCCACAGCTTTTCCTGTCCTCTGACCTACCATTTCTGAGGTTCACACCAGGCTGAATAGAACAGGTTAAAGGAACTATGTCCATTTGTTGCTTAAGAGATATTTAAAAAGTGACCCTGTTCTGCCTTGGAACATCCATGCCCTACTGCTAACTGAGCTGCTGCAGAAGAGAAAGGCTCCCTGCTGTCAGTGCAGGTGTAGACAGACTTCGTTTACCTACTTCTGATAAAGCACAAAATCACAATGTCATTAGGATTTTTCCTTTTGAAGTAACAAACCAAAATGTGGATAAATAGCATCAAAAATAGAGAAGAATACTGGAGGCACTTTGCATATTAGACCCATCACTCTTACAGAAGGCATTTTTATGACCGACAATCACAATAGCCTATTTAGCACAGATGAGTGCTTAAAAAAAAAAACAAACCCTCCACAACAATATACACAACATCATGCATCTACAACAGATAAATATACTCTTAGTGCTGTGTTAACAGTCATAAATCAGAGCATCAGTGACCTAGAAGTCCATGGGGCTCTTCTTAGTTGAGCTGTTCCCACTCTCAGGCAGTGGCAGCCACATAAAGGCACACAAGTCTCAAGCACCAAACCACCTCTCACCCTCTCCCCACATTTAAAACCCTCATGTAAGGTGCAGCTAGTAGAGACACCCCTCATGCTGCTTTTGAGAAATTAGTAGAAAAACCCACACAGGCGGAAGGATGGAAGAACAGTGGAGATCAGCCAAAGCAACCAGGGCTGGTTGCTTAGTCTGGAAAAGTATACAAGCTAAGGTAGCATCACATAACTGTCCACTAAGTCTGGATCTGTGGATTAGCAGGAGAGAAAAAAATACCAGAAAAAGGTAATTTGTTTTCTTGCCATGGGTAATACCAGAGAGATTTTACTTTTATCTCCAAAATTCGAATACCTACATAAGCATATCCCTTCTTTTCCTCTTAGTCTCATGTGTATACACAAAAACCCACAACAAAGAAAAAAGTGCTTCATCTGCCTCAGATCAGGACAGTTGAGGCCTAAACATCCCCAAAACTTTCATGGAAGCCTTAATTAAAAAGCAGTTATGGTAAAACAATAAGACCTATCAGTATATATACACTATCCTTCCAGGATCCACCAGAATAAATATATCCAGTCCTGCAGAAGCTGCAACCTATTCACACTAGGTTTACTCAGAAAATTTTCCTCGCAGAAAACAAATAAATAGATATGACCAGTTATGATGCCTATAAATCCAGAATCTATTTACCAGATGCTTTTCCCTACATCTGGACCTACAAAATTGCCTCAGCTGTAGCAATAGCTGCTGAAAATCTGTCAACAGTTACTACTATATCTGTGACTTTATGGGGAACATATTAAGTCATTTAAGTGAATGCTTTTGCAATCTGATCAAACGATTCACATATGCCACCTTTCCCCTCCCTCCTTGCACTTTATGTATTTCCCTGCTGATCTGAAGCTGTATTCTTTCTGGGTGTTCAAGATTACTTAAGATACAAAGAACAGAAGGGGGGGGACAGAATCTAGAGATTATTTATATGGCAGGACTTCAAACAATTGATCCAGCTGTATCTCAAGGGATGTGATAAAGAAGCATTCAAATAAAGAGGAGAGAGAAAGATAGGTGAAACACTAGAGTATTCAGAATCACTGAGCAGGACTCTCCTGCTGATGGACTCTCATCCAAGAGGTCAGGACACTGGCCTTTAGGACAGAGTGACACACCCAAGGAGGGATCTACAGATGAAAGCGAGATGGTGTGGGTGCCCAACAACTCTCACATCTCCGCATCTAACCTCTCTACACTAGCAAAGGAAAATGGGGTATGGCCAAGGACTCTTATCTCCGATCGTTTGATAAAGGACTGAAAGTTCAAACACAGAGGGGAGTAGGGGTCAGGCAGACAAGTAGTCTGCCTGGCAAACAGGCATGACCAGATAAAACATTTTGAAGTACTTGTAGTATAGCCCTTTTCTAAGGTACACAAAACTAATGAGCTTGAATTAAATAAAAGGCTAGATATCACAGGAACAACAGAGTCTTACTGCCAAACACATGTTGAAATGGACATGTTATTCAGAAAAGCCAGCAAAGGTAGAGTCAGTACATATCCACACCACTTAAAAACTGTGATAGGTTTAAACAATCCAAACATGCCACTACAGAAGAACAAGCATAATCCAACTGGGTCCAAAAAAAAAAAAACACCTGAGAGAAAGAACAGCCCTGCTCAGAGTGCTGAGAGTCTGCAGTAGATTCCAAGAAGTCATGGAATTTTTGGGCTGATATGGATTTTATTAGAATGAAAAATACCACAGTGAATTGGGCATTACAGAAGATTAATTTCTCTGACTCAAGTGAGCAATAAGCAAAAGAAACTAGTTTAAGTAGTCAGGTGGACTGAGGAATTCAGACTCTCTGAAAATGCTGAGCTGCTGCTTCATTAAATGTGCAGAAACAAATCTGAAAATGCCTCCTCAATGGGATGCAGTGTGCAGTAGACAACATGCAAGAGGAAAGAGGATTAGCTAGATAAATAGCTTCTCCACAGCTCCCAAAAAGGCAGGGAAGGAACTGATTAAAGAAGTTGTACTTCGTATGTTAAAAACGGAATAAAGTTAAAACTTTCCAAAAATTGATTTAAAATACCTTTAAAAAAAGTTCGCCAACAACACATTGAAACTAAGTGAAGAAGTAACCTGGCAGTGAAAATTTATTAGTAAAGAAACAAAGACAGGATGTCTACTATGAAACAGGCCTGGAAACTTATCACAACCTTCATGGAATCAAAAATAACAGCTTCCTGAGCATGAGTTGAGGAAACCAGATATTACTGCCACAGATTTCTGCAAGAAATGGCAGATTAAATTGTACACCTAGTTGCAAACATAGCTTTCATGCATTCTCAAATTACTGTGCCTACGCTTCACCTCTAGCCAATACAGACATTTAAACTCCATAATCTATACTTATAAACCAGACAGAAAGACAGTGGGACATATTCTGTGATACAGGAGAGCAAACATAATACCTGCCTTTAGAGTTGGAAGTGAGGGGAGAAAAGCCAAAAGAAATCAGACCTACTACAATCAGTAACATGCAGGATTTCAGAGACAGAGTCAGAAGGAAATACCAAAGTCAACAGTAACAGATTAGTTTTTTTTTTTTACAAAAGACAGGAGAATTCTGGATCTCTCGTCTGAACCTGACAACAGCTGTATAAAAAAAACCCAAACAAACAAAAAAAAACCCAAAGCTGGCAATAACCTTATTTAGTAGAAGAATTGCAAAGTGATTAAGTAGCTGGCCACAGAAAACAATACAAAAATATCAGGCTAGACACAGATCACAGGAGAAGTTGCCAAGAATTATCTTCAGGCTAGTTTTATTTTATAGTCCTACTAGCAGCAAGGGAATGAAGGTATCAAACAGTATAGAGGAACCCCTGATGCACCCAACAACTAGAACACCAGGTGAGAGGAACCACACGAACAGAAGCAGAACCAGGGAATGCAGTTCACCAGTCCTGAAGGCAAGGTCAGGACCCAAGTAGTAAGACAAGGAGAAATTCTGCTATGACATCTGGAGTGACCAAGGAGGAAAAGGTACAAACATGTATGAACTGATTACACATTCACTCCACCAACCTGACGAAGGACTGAAAAGAGAAAAAACCTACCCTTGACAAAGTAAGACATTTCCTACAAAGACATAGAGGGAAGCATTAAAAGTCACTGTTTATGGCCCTGCCAACATCTAAACTAATCAGGAAACAAAACATACCACCTAAAATACACCTGAGATCAATGCAAGATCACGCAAGATTGACAGCAGAATATTGTCCTGAAGTGAATACCATGAGCATACATAGTCAGCCCCATCACAGGATTTTCTGCATCTCTTCAAGTCTAAATGCAAGTTTCCTAAAATGACTGGGGGAAAAGAGAGAGTCTCCCCACATGAACAAAGCAAAAAGTTAACTAGCTGACAAAGACTCAGAGGGAATGAGGATGCTCTTATAAACACTGAGATAGAATACCAATTTCGGACAGGTGTACAAAGTAGTCGTGGATACATTTAGCCAAAATCCTGGAATAAAAGTTTTAGTCAAAGCAGGGAAGTTTTGAAATAATTTGTTAATGAGACACCTTGGGGTAAAGCTCTGACTATTTTATGCTTGGCCAGTTTACAAACAGGGATATACAAATGTACTGACTGCAACAACTACTGAACATAAGCATCCAGGAACATTTCCAGTCCCATGATGTGTCAGTACAGCCTCTTTAAGCAGGAAACCTTTACATATCACTTACCAATGTTACTATTGCTGATTTAATCTGGGCTGCAAACTGACATTGCTTTAATACTCCAAAGTGTCCACTCATAAGAAGAAATTACTTCAGCTTTACTCACTTAAATGCATTTCTTCTCTGAATTAAGCTCTGTTGGTTTTTTTGAAGGCATATTAATTTCAAAAAGTGGCAGATCAAGTCCAATGTACTCTTTAGAATCTAAGTTTAGGCTACCAGAGATAAGTAGCTTCTACTACATCAATTCCAAAAGTTGAATTTGATGATGTTTTCTTCTTGATTTCATGTTAACACTTTGCATACCCATGCCTTCCCAAAGATGATGAGTGCAGTTTCCCGAGTTCTGGGCCTCAGATACACAGAAACGAGAGTTTCAGACCCTCAACTGCAGGGATCCGGGGGATCAGAACAGTTTTCTTCACTTCCCTTCTTCAACAACCCCAATCCAAGCAAAAGTCTAGCCAATCCATGCCCTGTGATTTTTGCTTGCATGCCTCCATTTCACAAAACATTCTTGCATGCAAATGCTCCAGTGCTGTTCATAAACTGGACTGAACACTTTCATAACGTCACTTGCCTATATTTGCACAGAACACCCCTATGATTTTCAAGGGAGAAAAAGCCACAAGGAACTAAAAAAAAAATTTAAAAAAAAAATCAGTTTGGTCAACCAGAATAAGAAGTGAGAATTAAAGTTAAGTACACTGATATAAAAAAAAAATCTGATTTACTGCCCTCCATACTTACATCCCTTACCAAATACCAGCCTTCCTCTCAACTGCAGGTGCATTAGGGTAGGCTAATATAGAAGGTATTGCTTTATTGATAAAGTAATGCATAACAGATGCACAGCCTATACCTTTTCTTTTAAGTAACCCATTGCAAGGCTGATCAAGTGGCAATGCACTTGCAGACTGTTAAGCAATAATCATAAGAATGAAAATCCCTCAAGAATTCAAGTTCTGGAAGACTTGAGTGTGGGAGACAGGCCATAGCAAGAAAAGCATTACACATTTCTCATAGTCGAGAGACAAGCTTTTTTTGTAGATTAGAACATAAGATTCACTTCACAGCAAACAAAGATGATCCTTTTGCAGAACGGCTGTGCAGACTGAACTACTATTTAATAGTTTGAGAAAACCAGAACTCTCAAACCAGAACAACTCTCCTCCTGCACCAAATAGAGGGTGTGCTTATGCTAACCATTCTAGTTGCATTAATGTAAATAATGCAAGCTTATCTGGCAAGGAACATTTGTTAGTTTAATGTGAACTGTCATTATCTCTGGATTATCAAGACTGAAATGGCATCCACAGATATGAGGAAAACTGGATGTTATCAAATGCTCAGCCATACCTCTGATACCAAGGCTTCCTAAGCCTCTTCAGTAGGAAGCAGTCATCTCCACACCCAAGTCCCAAAAATACTTTCTGAAGTGAGAACACTGTCACTTCACTATGCTGAAATGCAGCCACTGTTCTTCCACTGAATTACTATGAAATTAAGGAAGCCAATTATTTAAAGAGATGACTGACAATACATCTAGAAATGGGAAGTTGCACCTTCCCTGCTCATCTTATCAAGCTAATCAATTAGGACTAAAAGCAGATTATTAAAGTCTGATAGATGAAAATGGTGACCTTGCATGCATTTTAAAAAACCCAATGATGTCCCATTACTTGATCTTTTAAAATGTAAGATTGTCACCAGCAAGGGATCATCAGTACACCAGCATTTGCATGCATATAACATGGCAGAAGAAAGTGACCTTGTGTACTTATTTGTTCCTGCAATAAAGGAAAAAAAAAAAAATTCTATGAGTCACCCTTATCAAACACTGCATTTTGTGAAAGTCTGACAATACTTTTTTCCCTCCTTTTTCTTTGAAAAGCAAACAAACAAAACCCCACAAGAAAATAAACAGTAAGCTTCATCTGCCAAAGTAACATCCCAGCAATGGCTCTGCTGTTGATTTTTAAGTAGAAGTGTTGATCCTGCCAAACTTCAAAGAGTACAGTACAATACAGTATTATACATAGGGAAATAAGCTGTGAAACTAAGTGTATGTGCATGTGTGTGCACAGAACCCTATGACTCAGCTGTCCTGTGGAAAACTTGAACATCTCAAATCTGAAATGAAATTCCATATTGAATGAAACATGATTTCAGTGGTGCATTTTTATTCTTACATTAAGAAAAGGTATGTTAAAAAGCTTGTTTCAACAAAGCAAACTGGACATGAGCTAAAAGTCAAAAACTTCATCCACAATAGCAATTCCCTACCTAATTAAGTTCTCCTTTCTCAACAATTTGAGATTCTGTAAGCACTGACAGATATCCAGTAAGTGAGCCTTAGTTCTATAAGGTTTATAAGTTCATCATAATAACCTTCTGGTCCCAATGCCTCACAGATAAGACAGGTAGATTTGAAGGACAGTAACAGATCTGCAAACAAACTCAGAGATGTAACTTTTATTTTTTGTTAAACAGGAAAGAATGAATGGGTTTGACACTTCCTGAATTTCAACAGCTGTGGCAGTAGTGTAAAGCTTTGAACTGATACTTCCTAGCTAGGTCACTCAGTGAAAAAAATATCAGCACCATTCAGTTAAGGAAGACATGAATCAATCACAATACTTCGGCATGATATTTTGCTCAACATCCAAACTTTAGATTTCATTTCATTTTAGATCTGTTTTGTTTGAGTGCAAGGTTAATAATAACACAGTAAAACTGCCCCTCATACTGAGGTCAGGAATCCAAATCCCAGTGTGTCTCCATGCATCCTAACAGTGGTACAGATACCACAGTGGTAGGCAAATGAAATGAAAGTCCACAACACATCTTAGCTGTCCATCATTTTATTCAATAAATAATGTTGATTCTAGTAAGGGTACCATACCGAATTCACTTATTAAAACACAATAACTTTCCTGCCAAGACACAACAAAGTCCTGTAGACCAACACCTAAATTCTTTTCCTTCCATTGTTTGGCCTTAATCAGAAAACAAACAAGAAATATCAAATCTTCTTCCTAAACATGGTTGTTACTGTAGTTCAATCACAGGACTAGATTTAGCCTAGATTATACCTCTTCATATACAAATTGCTTGTTATCTGACCTTAGTATTGGCAAATTAGAAAACCCCATTATTTCTAGATCTCTTTTATGTCTAGAAGTCAAATTCTGTCAAACAACCAATCCTCCATAATAAGTCTACTCCAACAATGGTTGCACCCTGTTGTATGAAAGGTGGCTGCTTATTGACGCAGTTAAGACCCAGCCAAGACTGGAGAAAACCACCAGGCTGGCTTTTCCAGAATCACTTCTAGATCTAACAGAGTTTGAAGAATAAAGTTGCACTCCATTAAACTTCAAAATACATTACTGGAATTATCACAGAATGGTTGAATTTGGAAGGGACCTCTGCAGGTCACCTGGTCCACCCACCCTGCTCAAGCAGGGACACCGGCCCAGGACCATGTCCAGACGGTTTCTGATCTCCACGCAACCTGTGCCAGTGCTCGATCATGCTCACAGTGAGAAAAGTACTTCCTTATGTTAAAAGGGAGCCTCCTGTGTTTCAGTGTCCACTGCCTCTGGAGCTGTCCTGTTACACATCTTAACAAATGACAAAACCATTATCAGAATGTTATCTTTTAAGGAAACTAAACATGGCTGTTTTGAGCAATTTAATTAACCCTATTAACAGTAACAGCAAGTAAGATGCAGTTCTGAGAAGTTTCCATGACACAATAGCACCAGGCGAGAACACAGAGAACACTAGCTAGAACTTTGCTAGCTAGAACACTAGCAAAACCACCCCCAAAAGTTAAGGAGAAGTTTTATCTTCAGGCATAGTCTTTGTAACACCTTTTTCTTGTTATTTTTGTTTCTTTATTCCATTTCTGTTTACTTAAAAAGCAAAAGAACTGTAATCTTTCAGCAATAATGCCAGCTCCAAATAGCTGATGCATGCTAGGCAGCCCACTTCTTTTGAGGAGGTGAGATCACTACTAAAAAAAAAAAAAATAAAAAAAAAGGACTAGCAAATTCTTGGAACATCTGCTATCTAAATGGCTGCATAGTTCCCAAGAACTGAGAGGTCATGTGCCACTGAGCTGCACAGATGCAGATACATCCAATTGCAGGTGGGAAATCCCACACAGTTACCAGACTGTAGAAAGGTCTCTCTCAGCAAGTACCAGCCTGCCTGCCTTTGGCAAGCAGCAAGGTAACGGGAAGTGAAGCTGAGAAAGCCACCACAAACTCCTACCGTAGTCATCTTAACAAGCTAGCAAAGACTCAGTAGCCCACATCCTTCAGAACTAGCTTCATCAGCTCCCCCATATGCAAACAGCAATCACTAACAGGTCTTCAGGATCCCAGTTGCTACTGATGAATTACACTTTTGTTATTTTAAAGAGCTCAGGCAGTACTACAGAAGAGTAACAGACACTTACTGCTTCTTTTTAAGATATACAAGATAGTCAGTGACTAAAACACATTCATGGTGAAACTTCCTCCCTCCTCACCCCCTACATTGTAAATTGCACCTAAATTCACAGTTTATGCTGTCAAGGCTTTGTCTATGGAATCTCAGTACTCGTGATTGTCACAAGCAAGGGATATAGAAAGAAACAATAGAACCATTCACTCTTCTTCAGAATACAGTATTTTATAAAACTATTAAACACGTTTGTTTTCTAGCAATACAGTTACAGCCAGCACAGTCCCAGGTGCCAGCATGAGCAAAATGTGTTATGCATCATGTTCAGGGGAGATGCTGCTATTATGCCTCACAGCCTGAGGAAGCAGCAGAACCCTTCCGACAATAAAACCTGCCACGGCTGGTTTCAAAGCTATCTGTTGTCACTGCAGACAGGACAGCAAAAGTTCTGTGAGAATAAGAATTGTACATTTTACTTGGGAACCAAGAGTACAAATAAACTCTATCCCTCTTCGAGGTTATTTCTCCAGCCACCCTGGAAAAGCAATTATCTCAGAAGAGAGTGAGACTCTTTTAACGCAAGTGATTGGCGAGATGGAAGAAAGTAGTGCCCAAAATCTGGCACTACTCCACTCATATGAAAACCTGAAGGGCAGGACTTAACCTTCTGTAACAAACAGAATTAACAATGACATAGATGGGCTTGTACACTGAGAAGGATAAAGTCTCCTGCATGCAGAGTTCTATTAGTGATTGACAAGCTGTTCAGAAATTGTCTCTTCTGTGGTTTCAGCTACCCTCCAGGAAGAAACAAGTTAACATGTAAAGCAAATGGGGTATACCCACACAGTCCTTCTTTATTGGAACCATTAAGACCAGGAGCTTCATTCATTTCCACCAGCAACTATATGAAAATGGAACAGACTGAAGTCAGAACAGTAACAATGCATACACTGTGAATAGGAAAACATCCAGAATCACAAGAAAAAGTGGCATTAAATCTTACCTAAAAATGACCTAAGTTATCGCCATAACAGATAAGAGATGACACTTCTGATAATAGACTTTTTGCAGAATCATCACAAGTGTTGATAACAGAATTGGCAGAAATTAAGATGAGGAAAGAGTATGAACTACATTCAGCCAGGGAAACATTTTGAACTTCTACCCTAGAAACATTAATCAGAGGTTACAGCAAATGGCCAGGAAGCTTAAGGTTTTTCTAATGGCAACAAAAAGTCATTACTGAAATCCAACAGGTATCATTTCAGTAAACACAGAATAGTTATCAACACTGGTACAAACAAGGATTGGTTTCTCACCTTTCCTATTTTGTATTGCTACCATCTCTGTTCAAAGAACAGAGTGCTTTGAACAAGCAATGCATGAGAACTGCGGCACCACATAGAACCTTTTCTTTTGCTGTGATTATTTTTCAGGTTTCATCTCAGCCAACATGCAGGCAGAATCTGAAGCCATCACTTTAAAAGTTGCTATTACGGAAAGACGAATTAAGAAAAAAAATCTCCTTAATACCAAATTCATGCATTACATTGGAAGGCAGAAAAAAGGGAGTTTTGTTTGCACACCCATGTTAACATGAGTGTCAAAGAAAACATCCAGAAGGAAATAATTAAGTGTTGGCATGGCAGCAGCTGTGTTTGCCAACCTAAATAGGATTCAGCCATCAAAACCCCACAACTTAAAGACTGAAGAGGGAATCTTCAGTTCAAGTACTTGTAATTTAACAACTGGACTTTAAAGTGGTAAATCTAGAAACACAGATACATACCTCTTGGTCAGAGAAGGAACACAGAGCTTGTCTAATATGCTATTCAGTGACTTCAAAGGAAGGATTTTTCAAGTTCAGTCTAAATTGTTACAAAATTGAAAAGCAGTGCACAGAGATGCATAAAGAATCATATCCGCAGCCTTCCGCAGCCATCCTTACCAGATGCTATTAGGCAGCCACTATCTTTATCTCAGGCTGTCTTACAGCCAGATATACAACTGGTAAGTTTGGAGTTCTCTTGAGCTAGAAACTCTTAGATATTCTCAATGAGCTACTTTAGCTTTGAGAACTGACTTTCACTGACCTCTAAGCCCTCTCTTTTTCCTTCCTCCTGTTGCACATAACAGGGATTCCTGTCAAGTCATGCTTATCAGTACCTCCCACAGAAAAAGATTCCAGAGCCATGTCTAGAATAGCTTCATCCAAAGATTGTCAATCATAAGCAAACAGGCATTGCAAAAATTGCTCAGCACCTGCTACATGAAAAGCGGCTCAACTCTATGCCTTTACATTCGTGGTTAGCATCACAGAGTGCCCAGACACGGAAATAGGATTAAGCACTTCCATCCTCAGCGCTACATACCAACACGTGACTTCTGCCCTAAGGAGCTTGCACTGAGTCAGTGCTACTTTGGCACACCAGGCAGGCAGGAGCTGAGCTGCACTGGGCTGAACTGACCGAATACATTTCTTTGTCTCAGCTAGCGATCAGTAAGAGTGCTTGCTGCTTTTACTAACAAGGCAGGGAATTGCTATTGAGCCCATATTAAAAAAACAAACAAACAAAACCAAAACTCTGATCATTTAACAATTATCTCAGTTGAGATACCTGAATACAGAAAATCATAAAGAATTTGTGCAAGTTTTCTGTTTTCTTCCTCTGCTGAGGCTGTCCTCAAATGTATTTCTTTTTATAGTAAGCAACTTGCAACAATGTGCCATAAGTTTCATGTCGACAGAGCTCCAAAACCACAACCCCAACACTGTGCTAATTAATGTCATAACTTTATATATAATAGAATCTATTTCTGAACATATGCACTACATGCAAGTCACAAGCAGCTTCAAGAACTTCACATGAGCAACAAGCTAGAACAGATTGAAAGGAGGAGGAGTTATGGATATCCTGCCTCTCAGGATCAGACTCACAGCTGTGCTTTTCTTAGCTATTATGCTTCCAATTTTACCTAGATTGTCATATTCATTAGCATCAATGCCCACATCACTTGACCTTGAAGGCAGGCAGCAAACTTTGCTCTAAGGTAATTAACATCGAGGGTATATGTTTTACCTTAGCAGAATAAGGACAAGTACCCACAACAGGACAGAATGTTAAATACACAGAACCTCCTTGTCCTTCAGATAAAAGAGAAACTAGAGCAATGTAACCTGTTTTGAGGCACAATGTTCAAGGATTTACATACTTGTACCACAACTGACAGCTGCAGGAAACCAAAACCAAAGTCTGTCCCCCAAAGTATACTGCTTGAACACAACCACAAACGCACAAGACAGACAAGAAAATCTCAAAGAGCAGAGCTGGGTAAATTTGGTAACAGAAACATTAGTCCCAGTCTGGGGAGCTGTTTGTCAGAACTCACAATATCTGAATCCTATTATCTGAAACTTGATACAGGAAAAGGCTATTAGATTCTCCTATAAGTTTCTTCAGCTACTTTAGTAGTGGTGTACCACAGTATCTATCCCCCAGCCTTTCACCAGCAAAACTTTGTGCCTTTGGTGAGTCAAATCTTACCTAAAATCAAATGAGATTGACTTCAACAAGATCAAAATATGCTGATATAAATACTATGCTGCTTCTCACATATAAAAGTACCTCATGTCTGCACAGTCATGTATTCTGCTGCCTCATTCATCACTGCATCTTTTTAAAATGTACATTACAGCAAATAAAATTTAAACCTAAAACATATTAGCAATTCATATATGAATTCCCTTTCAATGGGAAGTCTTTCATCATTTTGTAGTGAAAAGCACTGTTTGTAGTAACTGAAAAATCATTTTTTCAATGAGAAACCATAAGATCCAAGACTGTCAAAGTAATGCCCTATTTCAGTCTACTTTCTACACAGCATGTAACAAGACCTACAGAACGCAACAAATGAAGGAAAGGCTGTTAGAGTGACATGCATCTGTTTATAACAAATGCGTTTTGAACTAGATCCAATTCTTTACAATGACATACACACAGCTGCTAAAATAAGCTTTTGTACAAAATACAGTATACTGACATTTGCAAAAGTGTCTGAGCCAGCCACGCATGCAGTGTTGCAATAAGCAGACTCCAGCTGAGTCTCACCATCACTTCCTGCCCTTGGTGAACATGCTAGTAATTTCAGGCCAACCACAACTGTTCAGTGCACACTCATACACAGAGAGCATCTCCAATCCCTAAAACAACCTAGATATTAGAGAAAATGGTAAGAGAGGAAATAAATGGGCCTAACACTGTGCATGGAGAGGGGGATATCAGGGTAAAGAAAAAAGAATAATGAATTGTGAATGCTATTGCACTGGAAATAGACTAGGAGCCAAAGTGGAAAATATTTAGCTTAATCTATTGGGACTACACCCTAGGGAGTATTACTTCAGATTTATTTTCTTTTTACATTTTCAATAATAAAAAACAAAGCTCGTGGAAATTAAAATTGTTAACTATGGCTTTACAGAAAAAAACCCTGGAAACACTTGCTTTGAATGTTGAAAACGGACTTACAAGCGCTGTTGAAATTAAATAGAGTGAAACATTCTGAACTCTATGATTAATCGATGAAACTCAAGAGATGAAGCAACAACCAAGTGTTACCTGTGTACCTTCTCAAGAAGGTGCAGAAGGAAAAACACTATTACCGGCATTAGAGGCCTAGGACAAAAATGTAAGGCACACAAATTATCTTACAAGGCAAAGTGAATTTGTTAAACGCCCTTTTCTCCAGCCATTCCGGATAACCTCCCTCATAAAACTAAATCAGCAAGTGCCAGTGAACCGCACCAAGCAGTTCTCGAGTAATGGAGTATTTAAATGCTCGTAATGCCTAATTTGTCCTCAAATGAAAACTAAATCAACCTCGAAACTGAAGCGGCTAGACTTAATTAACCTATTTTCTTAAAGATGTGCGTAAAGAAAGGAAATAACTAACTAAATCAGTGGCGTTTTTTACTTTGCACGATCACAGAGAACCACAGACTGAGACGAGAGTGACGGCTCTGCAAACATGCCCAGCATTTCCCGAGTTACGCTTACAGCCAGCTCCGTTCCCCAGAGCACACAGCAAGGGGGAAGCCCTATCCTCGCCCCTTCCCTCCGGGAAAGCCACCTTTTGGTGCCAGGGGTTATCACAGCTAATCCGGAATTCGCTCCGTCCTGGTGCCACACGGCGCACACATGAATAGCGCGCAGCCCTCGGCAGCACCCTCCCGAAGCGGGGAAAGGTGTTTAAGTTGGCGGCCGCTCCTGAAC
>WTXV02027575.1:10187-21305 GCA_009823435.2 Nymphicus hollandicus | reverse complement strand
AAAATCTTGAAAGTAACCAAACATAGCATACCCAAGTGTTTGACTGACTTCTTTCTATGCGCGATGGGCAATAAGATAACAAACTATGTTTAGAAACATCATTTATGTGGTTCAAGTATAATTGAACCAAAACGCTTAAATTGTGTAAGCATTTCCGTACAAATCGTGCTCTGTTAGCTTTAAAATTGCACATACGCCTAAGCCTATGTAGGACCTACATAAACATGTTTATAAACCGTGTTCAAGCATATATAACCTAGGTCTGCATCTTTTGGACAGGGATTATTTTATTTAGGATACTTCAAAACCAAAAGAAGTGAAGAACCATGAAATGTTCTTGCTTCCGAAAAACTACGTGGATTTCGGAAGGTGCTTAGGAAATTTAGGAAAATAACTTATTGCTCACAATGTTTGTGACATTTTGTTTTGTTTTGCAGCCCTTAAAATCTTAAGCAATATCTTTTATACAGTTTTTACGGTGTATAAGTATACAATGTAAAATAATAGACTGGCCATGCCATTTAGTCTAATGGATAGGGGTTGAGGATGGGGTTTTTTTTTGCTTTAAAGTCACAGTTCTGAGAAGGTGTCTGGGGTTTTATGGTTTATAACACACTTCTGAAAGCATGCACGTGGTATCTGTGGTGCTCCAAAGTGTCTCTACAAAGGGGTTGCAGGATTGAAGATCTCTTCAGATGAAGATCTCTTTGTGTAACATTTGAATGCAGTGGTGCGTGGTGGTGTTTCTGTTAGTTTTTTATTATTATTTGTCAATCCAGTATTTTTCAGTGAAAAATTAGCCTGCTTCTAAACCAATTTTTTTGTATTCATTGCTGTGTGGAAGGCTATTCCTGCATGACAATTAATACAATTGTATTGAGAGGTTTGTGAAAAATGTTTTCAATGTGCTGTAGTAACAACTACAAGAGAATCTGATAATGATTTCTTTCTTGACTTTTGTTTCCAAAACAGGGATGTTGTGGAAACACAAGAGCATTATAAGAGCAGGTGGCGATCCATCTGGGTTATGTATCTTACTATGTTTCTCAGTAGCGTAGGTGAGTAAACAGAGGTGGATTTCGGTGTTATTTTCTTAATGTATTTTGGGTTGAAAATTACAGGGTTTCTTAGATTTCAACTACATAGCACCCTTAATGCTACTGTTGTCTTATAACCTTAAGGTTATAAAACATTATAAGGTGCATTTTCTGACTCTTCAGAAGAGAAGACAGGACTAGCAAATCAAACAAAAAGTTATACTTAATAAGATATGTTAAGTAATGACTAAATGGCATATTAAATCTTTGTGTTATGGCTTTGTTATAGTTTGGGGTAAAATGCAGTGGCACAGAACAATTATTGCTCAGAACCAAACAGCACAAAGGTCACACTTTTGTAATTTATTTATAAGTGAATCTTCTAGGGAACGAGAACAGAAATAATGCTGAGTTCTTAAGATGTAAGATCTTTGTGGGAATGTATCAATTTCACAATGTATATGAGAGCTTGTTCTCTCCTATGGGATTTTGCATCTCCACTGCAGAACATGTTACTGTCTCATTCCTAAAGAACTGACCCTGGAAACATGGCTTCGGTTGATTTTTGACTTCTGGGGGTTTTCTGCGGGCTTCGAAATGGCCTTGAAAATAATAGGATACTTCAATGATTTATTTTTTTAATTGTATGAATTATAATTTCTTTTATAAATGAATGCAAATGTGTCAGTATATCAAGAAGTAATTTTTACTATGGAGACCTTGTTGTCTTTCCACTGGGAGGAAAGATCCCATGCAGTTTGCTTGGCATTTCAGTATTCCTTCCATAGGAACTCTTTATGTTTAGTGTGTACACACCTATTAAATGTCCTTTTATAAATAGTTTATTCTGCTAGGAGGAATTATCACTCCTTAAAATAAGCATATAATACTTTTTTTTTTTCAGGTGCCAGACTCCTGCAGAGTTTTAGACTATAAAGCACTTTAAGAGCAGAAGAATGAACCTGTACTTACTGTTGCAATAAAGGGAATTAGTGATAAAAGTGCCAAATAAAGTAACTTCAGTTGTGTTTTTACTGCATTGCAGGTTTCTCAATTGTAATTATGTCTGTGTGGCCATATCTCCAGAAGGTTTGTATCGGGGTTTTTGTTTTAATTAATAAGAATAGAAAATTCCTTCTCAGAAAGTATGTAATCCAAAACTTGGCATTTTATATAGGAAAAAGAAACAGTAAAGGGAAGTGTGTGGTTATAAGAGACTTTTATTTTGCCATCCACTTCGACAGCTTTCCTTATTTCATGTAAAATCTGCCATTTGATTTCCTGAATTGATAAAGGTACATCGTAATCGAGAAGTGGTTTTCAATGTAATTTCACTGTTTTCTTGGACAGTGAATCAATAGAAATCCCTTTATCTGAATGCATTTATAGTGTTAAAACGTACAGAAGGCTTGTTTGCATTTTGAAAAGGAAAAAGGGAAGCTGAAGGTAGTGGTTGCACTGTAAATGTCAGATTGTTGCACACAGACCTTCTTGATGTTTTTAACAGGGAATTGCCAGTGTTCCTCGATAGTGTTTTAAGTTTGTTTGGGTTTTTTTGTTCCCTCTTTGTTGCATTCTTGTTAAAAGTGGCATAGAAGGTGTCTAAAACTTTAATTTAATCTGTGCTAGGATTTTACTGCTCCTGGAATTGTAGGAGGCAGTTTCAAATGCAAATTTGGAATAACATATCCTGGGCAGGGTCCTAGAGGCTGGTGCTAAATTCTTGGAGAAGAAAAGAATGTGCATCAACAACCTTGTAAATCAGGATGATTTAAGCATGTGCAGAGATGACTTCAGTGATTCCTTGCTCCTGGCATGTAAACCGCTTACCATACTGCTTATGTTTATGTCTGTAGCCCGCAACAGCAGCAGTGCTGTATGGAAACTAACTTTGAGTTTGCAGCAAGTGAGCCATTTCCAGTCTCAGAAGCAAAGCACTTTTTACTGGGTTTATGCATTGCTGGAGACAGCCAAGGTTTATTTCCCCTAGTCGAAATACTGCATGAAAATAACTGCCTCTGAGATCTGGAGTGGTGTGTTTATATTAAACACTGCACAATGCCATGCAGACACACCGACTCATTTGGCAATAGCTTAGGTATGACATTGCATTGCATAGTGGCATATATGCTCAGAATTACTGTGAAGAGTCTTAGATAGTTCAGGTATTGATCCTGAAACAGTTTGGTTGATCTTATAAAATACTGAAATACTTTATCCATAGCACTGATTAATTTTGTTTCTGCAGATTGATCCGACAGCAGATGCGAGTTTCTTGGGCTGGATTATAGCTTCATACAGCATTGGCCAAATGGTTGCCTCTCCCCTCTTCGGCTTGTGGTCCAATTACAGGCCAAGGAGAGAACCTCTCGTCATTTCTACTGCAATTTCAGTAGCTGCTAATTGTCTTTATGCCTACGTCCATGTTCCTCATTCACACAACAGATACTACATGTTGGCTGCACGTGCTCTGGTGGGATTTGGAGCAGGTAACCACAGCACAATTTACATTTCTGAAAACTCTTAAATCCTATGTCTTGTGTAAGGTAGTTAAGGTTGCATTTTAGTACCAGGTTTACCACTATGTGAATGATACCGTATTATGTAAAGCAAAGAGACAGCCAGCATTACTTTAGGATAAGATTTTATAATTGTGCAGTTGTGCATAAATACCAGAGGGAGTGCTGGATTTTGTATTCTTGCAAAATAAGAACATAACTTTGTATTTACATGAACACTTTCTTGTTTGTTGGGTTTTTTTAAGGAAATGTGGCCGTAGTTCGATCATATATTGCGGGTGCCACTTCTCTTATGGAAAGAACAAGTACCATGGCCAATACCAGTGCTTGTCAAGCAGTTGGCTTCATATTAGGACCAGGTAAAGCGTCTCTTCTTTCCTCGCCTCTAATACTTTTTAGGATGTAATTGGGCATTGGAAGTAGTAATCCTCAGCAGCTGTGTTGGGAATCAGGTGTAATTGTGGCTTCTCAGATACTCTTTGTCTATTTCATGGAGAAATGTGTTAGACTTGCTTTGTGTTGTAAAGAGAGACTAGCAGTTTTGTCCTGAACAGCCTGCACTGATTACTTGTGTTCTATAGCTGGAGATTACGATTATCCAATTAGTAGAACTGAAGTGCTCTCTGTATGGTGATATAATGAGGTGAACATTTAGGGCTGAAAGATTTTTTCTCCCGCTGCTTATTACTAGTACTGTTGATGGAGCATTAAAAGATCTACAGCAACAAAAAATCTGCATTCTTTGTGTGATTTGCATAGAGTATAAGTTTAGGTAATTCCCTTTCCTAATTTGATAGGGACTCTCAGTCTGCCTCCTAACAGCAGTCAGCAAACGTTCTTAAAGTCTTTTTCTCAGCACCAGTTTAAATTTTAGTTAAAAAACATCCCACAACTTTTTTTCTCTCTAACTTGCCCTTAGCGGGTGGGAGGGTTCAGTCGCAGGACCAAAGCTTTCCATGTAGGAGGAAGAGAAAAAGAGGAGATCAGCTGTCTGCACATGGCCAAGAAAATTAACCATTGGTACAGTCAGAAGCCAGTTCCAGTTCTAAGTGTCATGCTGGTATTTATACAGTGTATTTGTATGTAACCGAATAGTTTTCTGGCTAATTGAGGTCCCACTGATACCCATCAGTTTATCTAGAGTAGAATTCTCAAAACATAAAAAGTTTGACAGGTATAAGATTTAAATTTTACTTAGCAATTTTATGTTTATTCTATATTTTTTCTCAGGTTTTCTTAATGACTCTCAAGACTTTCTTAATGCAACTGTGTTTTTAAGTTTTTCAGACGTGTTTTACCCTTATTGGAGAAGAAGGAATAACATGGAAATCAGTTCAGCTTCAGCTGAACATGTATACGGCACCAGTTTTATTTGCAGCTCTCTTAGGAGTTATTAATATTATTCTCTTCTTTTCCATATTCAGGTAATCAGGTCAAAAAAGAAATATTCTACCTTGTTCTTAGTGGGTGGCTTGTAACAAACAATATACTGCTCAGAAGAAGTAGTAAGACTGAAACATGGAGTGTTAAAACTAGAAGCTGTTATTTATTTTTCAGGGTTGTTTCTTCTGTAATACCTATCATCTTTTTCGTTAAGCTCATAAATTAATCAAAGCGATGTTACAGCTGGAATGTAACTGATGAAAAAGGTTAGAGCTGTTAGATTATTCACTTAGCTTTGATAGATTTTTAGTGTTGATGTTTTTTGCCCATGTGTTTTCTCTAAAGATAAGGTTACCTTGTCTGTAGGGTTCTCATTTTCTATGCCTTTCCCTTAAGAATCTCGAAGGGGGATTTTTATGCACTATCCCATTGGTGGTAGTGAGGGGAGGGAAGAGATGCACACAAATGTGTGGTATCTGCTAAAATATTTTCTTTCTTGAATATCATGACTGCAGTCAAACGTAGACTACACATATGATGTTTAAAAGAAGAGGGAGTAATTAGAATATTAGATTATGCCATTTAGAATTATTTTAATAGAAAATTGACTCAATAGTAGATCAAATAAATACATGTATTAATGAAAACAGTTCTAAACTTCTAGAGAGCATCGAGTGGATGACATGGGACGACAGTGCAAGAGTGTCAGTTTTGAAGGAGAAGGTATCTACATTTTCTTGAAAACTTACTCTGTGATTATAATTTATTACATACAAGCATTTAGGACTACTCTAAAGTTCGATGCATTGGGATCTCAAAGTGGAAAATAGGCTATATACCTCTAACTGGTCCCGAAGTTGCTTTATGTCCATGTTGTGTCTGTGTGTGTTCATAGTGCTGTCTGGTACCCTGGAACTGTCTCTTCCAAGAGACAGGATTAAGTGAGGATGGCCATTAAAAAAAAATCTCCCTTAACTTCTACTCTGCAGTCATCCCTCTCTCTTCTTCTGTATCACGCTGAGCAATATTGTTATTGCATGTCAGCTTTCACATACGGCATCGTATTAAAAGTTATATAACTAAATTTGGTTGGCGAGACTGAAGTACAGTAACTGCCACATAGTGCAACAGTTCTGTTCAGTATGTACCCTTTTTGTACACAGTTCAAAAACGTTTGTGAGTATCCCTTTCACTTGAAGAATAAAAAGTAAATGAAAGGTAATTTTAAACCTTTGTAAAAACCTAGGGAAGTCACCAGTTCCAGTATTGTATTAGTTTTCTCTTTGAAAAGGGAGCTGTGTGCACACTGCACATGGGTGTTTTGTGTATGAAAACGTGTGCCCAAGTTAGAGGAGCAAAGGCTCTGTGATAGTGTGGAGAATAGAGAATTGTGCTGTGTACTTCTGACCTTGCAAGGGGAACAGAAAGTGTTTTGGCTTCCATCGTTAAGATCTTTAAAGAAGTTTGGTTATTTTGCTGTCACTCGGGACTTGTCAGTCCCAGCATTGCAGTGGGAAAACAGATGGTACAACCAGTTTGGAAATCATTTTTCCCTTCTTGTCAAAGGAATTGAAGTTTCAACAATTCCATTTTGGTTTAAAAACGTTATACTTAGATTGTCAATAGCTGCCTAGCCACCTACCAACCTGCATGTTAAATACTTAACAAAGTGAGGAAATCATGACTGTTTGTAACTGGTGATGGTGGGAAAAAAAGCTCAGTTTAAAGCTTAGATTATTCTTTTGTTTTGTTGCAGGAAGTGATGTTCCAGATCAGGCTGCAGAAGGAAACATTGACCATGTTGCTGTGGTAGCAATCAATTTTCTTTTCTTTGTCATCTTGTTTGTGTTTGCTGTCTTTGAAACGTAAGTTTGTCTATTTTTTCTCTTAATACTTCCACTTGTAGTTCCACTGAGTGTATGTCAAGGCTTTTCTGTTGGACTCATTTTCTTGACCGTACTCTTCATGAATAGAAATCCATTACCATGTGCAATCAAATTGATATATACTGATATAGAGTAGTGAATTAAAGGTCAGTAATAACTAGAAATATGTAGCATGCAGTTTGTGGTACATGAAACAATGTAAATGCTTTTGAAATGGATGCAGACCCATATTCCCAACTTTTTAAAGGTTTTAAAACCAAAACAAGTAGCTTAACTTGGGCTACCTCAAATCTGCAGAGAAAACTATCTTGAATACCTTTTTATTTTAATTTTGGATAATTTCTTAGGATGGTTCTGACTAGCTCCGAAAGTTCCAGGAATGTTCAAAACAATTGTTTGATACCGTAAATGCACTTGTATTCTCGACTACACTATTTTACAAGGCTGTTTGGTTTTACCTCAAGAGGTATGTTATTCCCTCCTGATTTTCTGTGGGCAAGAAAATAAGGAAAACATAACTATCATTACCTCAGACTGAAGTATACATCATCTTTTTAACTTATAAAATACCTAGAGGATGTAAGGTTTATTTTGTGAGGTTTTTTAGCTGTAATGTAGGGGTTTTATTGTTTTTTTTTTTAACAATATGTCTCCGTCTTAATTGCATTATTTCTAGAAAATTGAGTTCCTAGAGACCAATTTCTCTAAAAATTGGTCTAGAAACCAGTTTTCAGAGAAAATTGGTTCCTAGACCAAACCTAGAGTTTGGTTAGTTGCTAGAACTGAAACAGGATTAAATGTTTACCATTTTTATACTCACAGGGCCTGGTTTTTCTCTCTCTCTATTGCTCTTGCTTTGCTTTAACTCCATCATCTTTTCATGAACTGTCAGAAATAAATGAATGATCAGAGTATGGCTGGTGTGGTACACTTGTGAACTTTGTCTGGTGGGTTTACTTATAATAAATGGTGTGGGACAGCATTAGTTTATAACTAGCCTGTATTTTCTGATGTTCCCATCAGGAGGAAAGGCTTCTATACCACTGTGTGTGATGTTTGGGACAGTATATGTGTGAAAACGACTGCATAAAAGAAGCTTTTTCTTATATGAATGTAATTTTGTCCTGTCGCTTTAGGATAGCTACTCCATTGACGATGGATATGTATTCCTGGACCAGGAAAGAAGCTGTTTTCTACAACGGAATAATCCTTAGCATGGTTGGCATTGAATCCGTTATAGTTTTCATGGTGGTTAAAATGCTATCTAAAAAGTAAGTTGTTGGAGCTTATTGGGATTTTCTTCGTGATGTTAGTTAAATGTGAAAAGCTTTATGGCAGGGCCAAATCTGCATCACTCGGATCTTTTACTCATTCATGAGTTTGGGTTCACTATGACAATGAAGTATTTAGCGTTTTGACATGGCCACGATGCTGTGGTTGTTCTTTATTCAGTTAACATAACCCCCTCCCTTGTCTGTCTTTTACCCTGGGATCACAAGAAAAACCAAGATTTCGGGTTACTGTGATGTGTAAATTTTTTCTTGCAGGTGTTTTGGTCAGGCATCTTTTCCCCAAACCAATGGGCTGTGTCGTTAGATCCTTTATACATTTTACTTTCATTAAATGATCTATTTAATTGTAATGTCATTGTTTGGTAGGACCGGTGAGCGTGCCATACTCCATGGAGGCTTACTGATTGTTTTGGTTGGATTCTTTATCTTGCTGCCTTGGGGGAAAAAGCTACCGAATATCCAGTGGCAAGGTATTGAAGTCATACTAAACTATCATCATTATGTGGGAAGCTTTTTATTATTTTGGGTTTTATCGGGGTATTTTTGTTTGTTTGGGGTTTTTTTTAACGGTGTGCGTAACTTATTTTTGCAGAAATAAAGAATAACTCCATCCCCAGAACAGCTGCCACTGAAATGTTAATGCCTTTCTGGAGTTTGCAAGCAACGCCGCTTCCATCCAACCACACAGTAGAACCTGTGGGCTGCCCTGTCACACAGTCCTGGTGCCTCAATACTCCCATGATCTATCTGGCCCAGTATATCAGCTCTAACATCCTAATAGGATTGGGTTATCCCGTTTGTAATGTCATGTCCTACACTTTATACTCAAAAGTTCTAGGACCAAAGCCTCAGGTAAGCATGATGCCTAAACAGTTTATTTCATTTGCTCTCCAAGACTTGCACCCTCTGTATTAGAATGAAGGATCTAGCTAAAGTTCGTCTTGTCATCACCCAAATAATTGTATGTTTCGACCAGAGTAGAAGTTTCCAGGACTCTAATCGTTATTAAAATCCAAGGCAACTCCCGAGAGGAACTGGAAAGCAAGGCTTGTACTACAATTTATGGCACATCCTACAGTGTGGAATTCTCAGGACAACTAAGACCAAAGCTTGTGGCTTTCATGATTGTTCTGGAAGGGCCATTTTTGTAACAACCAGTTATATATTTGGAATATCAGTACACAATAATGTTCTAAGTATATTACATAAAGATAGAAATATTGTGTTACCTCCAGTTTTTGACACTTTACAGTGGTGAAACACATAGCAAGCTGATATTGCTGCTTAAAGAAAATGTTCTTCCTTCTTCACCAGTTACCTCATTTCTTTTGGATGTTATATTTTGCTGTAAGAAACTAAATGCTTTAAGCCAGAATGCCTTCTTACTGGAAAGCTATAGTGCATGCAGCTCAGTGGAGTCTTTGAATTAACGCTTAAGAGAAGCTGAAAACAAAGTACTCAGTGTCTTCACGAGCTAAGAAAGATAAGCAGTTGCTTAAACACTTCTAAATTTTCTAATTAAGATAATTGGTGGCAATTACTGGGCAGCCCAATAATTCCTGTATCACTAACATAAGCTTTTGATCTTCTATAGGGTGTCTACATGGGATGGTTAACTGCCTCTGGAAGTGGAGCACGAATACTTGGGCCTGTTTTTGTAAGCCAAATATACACTCACCTGGGACCACGCTGGGCATTTAGCTTAATATGTGGTGTAGTTGTACTCTCTCTCTTACTCTTGGAGATAGTATACAAGAGACTAATTGCATTTTCTGTCAGATACGGAAGGATGCAAGAAGAGAATTGTTAAATATGGGTATCTCTTTATAAAAAGTCAAACCAACCAGAAATAATACTTAGTTTATTACTACTTTTTAATGAGAACTACCTGACTTTGTTGGCTGTATGCTAAGAACTGTACACGTGCACTTACACATTGACAGAACGCATAACTTGGTCATGCCCTAATAGACGGTTACGCCTGCTGCAGTGGAGCATTTGTATTCTGCCTTTCTAGCAGCAGAGGAAGAGATGTGAACGTCTGAAGCGTGTACAGTTTAAATGATGCACCTGTGTATGGAATGCAGCCGTGAAGGTTGCAGGTTACGTGCATCCTTTGCAGAAAGAAGTTAAAGAAGGATCATCTTGATTCTGTGAATCGGGATTAGTAACTCTTTTCTAACTACAAGATTAGTTGAGCTGCATGCACTTTGTATGGAAACATCACTGCTTCAGTGAACCTCCTGATGTTCAGTTTGCTAGCTTGTAAGCACTGGTTAATACAAAACGTGTGACTTTGGAAACTGGTACGTGTCAGCATGTCTTCTCCAGGATTTCAAATGAAGCGTGACAGAATTGTAGAGGAAGGTAGGTGCCTACTTCACAAGCTGCTCATGTGGGATTTGGGTATTTAAGTTGATGAAGAGGCATTGAAAATCGCAGCCTTAGTGGCTGTTACTTGAACTACAGTGAACCGAATGTGCAATTTTTCTTCTGCTGTTTTGCTGAATGCCTTTTTGTAGCAAGAAATATAACCTGCACGGAGCTGAAATAATGCACAGCCTTTCCTAACTACAAGGAAATACTAAGCATGATCGTTTACACTTTCATTGCCATTTGAGAGGATGAATGCACTGTGCTGAGCAACCAGGTCATATTAATTAAAGAGGACACTGGCTCTTCAGGTGCTGCTACCTGTATATTTTTCTCCTGATAATACAGTATGAGAAACAGGAATTTATGATGTTTTAATCATTCATTGTTTATTTAAAATAGTGAGATTATTTGCTTTCGTAATGGGGCCTAAGCTTATCTCTATGGGCTTGGTTTATACTACTGGGTAAAAATAAATCTGTAGTAACTTCGGTATGAGAGTTGTAGCTGCTATTTACTGTGTCTAATACTTGATGCTTACTGTATTTAATAAATGTAATTAAGTATTCCTATGTCATCACTTGTTCAAACACAAAAAGATGTTTTTTTCAGTACTAACAGAAGGGAA
>WTXV02027575.1:0-10172 GCA_009823435.2 Nymphicus hollandicus | reverse complement strand
GAATAGACAAGTTTTATTCTCTTTGGGGCTTTCCTGCTGCAGAATCACAAAATGCTGTGAGAAAATACTTGACTTTTATAAGCATTTCTATTATATGCCAATTCATAGTAAATGGTACAAGAAATACAGTGTTTTAGTGGTGGAGACAAGCTGCCAAGTGAAGTGCTCGGTTTCAGCAACCAGAAGTTCCTTCAGCCATGAGAAATTAGTGGGAAATGCAGGAGTTCTCAAAACGGCCTAACACAGGATTGCATGTTCTACAGCTCAGTTTGTGCTGAGCGTTAGGACAAACTGTATATGTCATAAGAGGTTTATTACTGTTGTTCTTCGGGCTGGCTAACTTCCAACTTAAAGAGAGTATGTTTGGGTACTTGGGATTGTTTTATCTGTAACTTATTTAAAGGGTTAAGGATAAAACTAGATTCAGGCCTCTTCTCTACAGTGAATTGCTGTAGAATTCACAATATCCCCCCCCCCCAAAAAAGGGCAGACCAGGCCCATTGGTATGTTTACATGATTAAAATAAGAATGCAAAGCTTTAAATTCTTTGGCTATGAGTAGTCTATTTTCCTAGGTCAGCTGTGCTTTAAGCTGTCACTTGGTTGTATTGGATAATCACCCTGTTGCTTATGAGCTGAGTAACTGTTCTTTCTAAGCCTTTATGCCTTTCTGCTGCCTGGGTCTTAGGCATTCTTCAGCTCGTTGTACCTTCAGCTTGCACATCAAACTAGATTGTGTCCGAAGTAAAAATACTCAGTGTGGCTGATAATGCAAGCTTCTAACATTCAGTGCTGACCCATATCTCGGCAAGGTTGACTTTCTACTTCAAAACTCAGTTGATTTAAGAGTAATGTAGCAAAAACATTTCTTCTAAAAAGCCACATTTATGTGCATGTACAATGTTTGTATCTACAGGTACATGCAAGAAACCTTAAAGTCTGCATAAGAGCCATACATTGTACTTTATCAAAGACTTGTAATAGTTAAGCAAAATGCTTAAAAAGCACTACTGGTAATGCTAATAATGTCTAAAACAAGGTAAAAGTATCTAAAGTTAATAAAATTCCTATAAAGTAACAAACGGAATTAGTTACTACATTAGGTGTAGTTTGCTTTCCTATCAAATGTGCTTCTGGTTTTAATCATATATAGGCCAGAGGCAAAAGTATTAAATACACAAGCCCTAGTGCATTTTGTCAGTTCAGCAAGTCAGAATGAACATCATTCAGTTTTATACCATTTCTTCCCAGGCTTCACCCAGTCCTAAACTCCAAACATATACTGCTCTAAGATACCACAGCATATATAAATGTAGCTTAATACCTAGAGGAAAGGGCTTTCACTAAACCACACATGAACATGAAACAGATAGATCTGGACAATTACCACTGCATTTATTTTTTTTCTGTATAAAATGCTGGTGCAGGAAAAGTTAAAGTTGCTGCTGCTACAGAAAGGTTTAAAAACAGTTATAAAACATGTACATATTTACATATATTACTTGCAAGACGTAAAAAATATAAGTTATTTACAAATACAAACACTTCAACAGCACAGATGCATTTTCCTTGATTGTTGGCACTCAGTAAAGCAGTGGGGAAGCAAAAAAAGAAATCCAACAGATTCAGGTTATTTCCAAGAAGTTGATGCTATCTAGAACCGAGTTGCTCCGAGTTTTCCTTGAGCAGGTTTATCCATCATTTTGAGGGGAAAAAAAAGTTTGTATGAAACTTTACAAGCAATTGGCTACGCGTAAAACAGAGCAACTCTGCCCTTCCTATTTCTTTTTTTCCTTTTTTTTTTTACCAGCTTTTGGAAGAATTTCTGTGGAAGCTGAGTAAGAACAGTCACATCACTTCAAAGTCAGTGAGTGAGTTTATTAAGCTCTTTTGTCCAGACACCTGCATTGCTTTAATCAGTGGGGACCAGCTGGATTGGTAAACATCACCAGAATAGAAGACAGACAGTGCAGCTTCTCTTTGATGTATTCTGGCAACTTATCATTTTCTCCATACCTAGCAAGGCAAATAAAGCACAGAATTAGATGCTTGAAATAATTTGTATCTGGACAGTTTATTTCAAAACTTGCTTATAAAAAGGCAAGCCACTAAGACAAGGAGGTTTTAAGCTTATCAAGACACAGTAATTGGAGCTTGAAGGCTTAAATCTAGGCTCCCTTTCCCTAGATGTATTCTGAAAAGGTTTCAGATCAAGAAGATATCTAAACAATGTTTAAGCTACAGTAATATCTGAACAGACTGGATTCTACTGTCTCAAGCTTTGCACAGAGGAAACATGCTACTCAGTGGCTGTATTCATATGGGATATGGGAAGTGCCCACTGTCCAGAGTGCTCAGGTGAAGCTTTGCCTGTGCACCAATATCAACATCTTCTCTCCCTAATCTGGCAGTACCTTAAAACAACAACAAAATATATTAAAACCTTGCTTTTCTCCCTCCCCTGCCTTTAAATACTGTACGTGAACAGTGCCTATACTCTGGAGATCAAGTAGATGCATTCCCAGCTGGGTTTGGTTTTTCATTTATGTATCCAGAGCTCAGTCAAAACTACAGGCGTTTCTCTTTATTAAGCTTATATAAGCTAATCAACTGAGAAGTGATTGAAAAGCTAAGTTCTAATATTTCCAAACCAAAATGAATAGCAGCTATGAAGTTAAAAGTATACCTTATGTCTAACAGCCTTGCACTGACAGCGAACAACTGTTTTTATAGCTGTAATAGACTCACCTCGTTGTCTGGCCATCTGGAGATGTGTAAGTGATGGAAGAAACACCTGCTTGGGCTACTAGTTGGGATCCATCATTAAACTGAACCCATACTGCTCCACTGGTCAGCTAATGAGAGAAATTGCATTGTGATTTGAGGACATAAAAGACATACCTAGGATTTTCTAATAATTGAAGTGACTTAAAGTCTTGTGGTCAGTCTTTCAAAGATCACGTGTACTACTTTGGAGTACGTAGTCTCACACAGCCTCAAGAATCAGGCTTCCTGAGGTTTCAGATACTCAGCTTTAGGCATCCTTTTCAATCAGAGTTAAAGAGGTAGGCTTTAGTTTAACCACCCCTAAAGAAATATTAAATAGGACCAAACACAAAATAGAAGGCCCATTTGTGAGAGTTCACAGCTATATACATATTAAAGTTGGTTTTTATATATAAGCAGAAACTTTCTGTTAGGACAGGAAGCTTACTCCATCTGGATTGCAGAGAACCCTTTCTGAAATCTAAAGCTGGTCCCCAGAAAAGGAGAGGAAAAGTTTCTCTGTGAGGAAACAGCTTTTTCTGTCGTATAGGCAGATTCATTCTTGTACAGATCTGTACATACCTATTAAAGACACTTTGTCATGACATCTTTACACCCACATTAGCAAACGAAGTTTAACAGCTTCAGTTTTTTGCTAGAGTCAGATTTAAATGACAGAAAATACTGAACTAGGCGATAACCACCACAGAAAACCTGTGACAACTGAAATACTTCAGTAGTAGTTTGGTTTCTTCTACTTACCTAGTTCAGCATGGTATTTATCCAAGATATGTATTTGGAAGGATTCTGCCACATACCAACTTTCAGATTTAGACTGTACCAGAGCACACCTGAACGTATCCCTCCCAGATCAAGTTTAAAGTTAACGACTTTAAAATACGTATCTCATGTTTACCAGGAAAAGAACAGGTTCCCCTCCTTTATCAGTATTCATTTCTCACCTGAGAAGCCCAACCAACATTTTTCACAAAGACAGATTTTAAAAGTTGGGCTGTATTTGGGCTGCATTCTGTTTGATGAACAGAGGAGCACGTGGTTTCCACAGTATTAGTCAGGAACGTAGGCTTTTCAAAGGACACCACCTAAAACCCAGAAATGCGTAGTATTAGCAGCCTTGGTATCAATCAACTGATTACATACCAACTACAGTGGTCAATTACCAGCTGTTTTAATCTTTCTCTGTATACAGACAGATTTAGCCCGCATGCTTCACTTACCAGCATTACATTATGAAAACCCCACAGGGTTTCATAAGACACTCTCACTATTACAACCGATCTTCCTACCACTTCCCTGTACTCAAAGGGATCACCCTCCCTCAACAGAGGTTTTCTACTTATACCCCATTTTTTTCCTTATTTGACTATCACAAAACACTGTCCATCTGCAGCAAGTGTTCAGCACATAATAGCCCAGTGGCACAGGAGCCCTCGTTCAGATGACCACAGTATTTTACAGACATACAGACATTGCTATTAATTGGAAACTAGAGTATGAAACATAAATACAAGAGTTCTACAGCACATGCAAAGGCTGTTCTAGGTTTAGAGAGGCAATAGTGATGTATTAAGAACAACAGAGGACTTCAAGACACCACCACCACACTGCCTAGGAGGAACGTATCTGCTTCTATAGAAGTTCTACTACTCTGGTACCTCCTCCCATAGTCACAGAGATGACAGATGAGGTGGTGTGCTTAGTAGTATTCAGGAGAGTTCAATGAAAAGATGCAAGTCAGGGGATGCCTCTGAGATAGGGGAGTTTGGTCAGGAAAGAGACCAGGATCCAGGTAATTACAGGAACCTGAAAGAAACAAGAAGCTGTACCTCAGGATATACAGACCTAGTTCAAGTATAAAGAAACTGACAAAGAGCCAAGAGTAACACGGAAAGGCAACCAGCCATTGTGATATTTTGCTTAGAAATAGATATTTGAGAAGAGAAAGCAAACAGTGGAAGCCTTACAAAGACTTCAGTGTTTGCTATGTGACAAACAAAGAATGAGTTTGAATGCTGAACCCTTGAATTAGAACTCTGGTGACGGGTAACCTTAAGTCAGTGTAAGAATCAATACTAGTACTGAAGGCCACAGGAATTTTAGTTGCTTGGTTCATTTCAGCCAAGCCAAAACTGGCAGATTCTGCACTGAGGACATTGCTACACAATCAAAAGAACAGAAATGCACAGCCACATAAATTCAGCAAAGGTAAGGTGATACAAACTCAGTGTGCCAAGACCCCAGTATAATTCAGTCCAGCTAGGGAAGTTGTATCAGGCCTGTGATGCACCAACTGAATCTTGGTGGGTCCTTTAAACCAGCTAGATGAAATCACACACAAAGCCTTGTTGGCTATACATATAAATGTATTTCACTTATACTTTTTTAATACACACTAACAGTTGATAATTTCAGAACAGCCGCCTCGTGCTAATGTCCTTTGTGACTACCATGGGATACACAGGCCTGAGGGCACGTTGGTGCTCTCCAAACTAAACTGAAGATGCACCACGTAACACGGAACAATTTCCAAACTACATTCCCGTGAAGAATTGGTGGTAAAGTTTTGGAAGATTTTGATTTTCTCAGATGATCTTGAATCCAGCTATCAAAAGAAATCAAAGTTAACATTTCTAGTCAATAGGCTCACAAATGGCTAATACGAGCTTACAACCCATGCAAACATAATTCCATCAGTTCCAATAAACTAGCAATATTGAATTCATACGGGAGAGTAGTGTCCACTACTGTATGTTCTTGTGTACTTACAGGAGGAGTACAGTTTGGAGATTGAACTGGAGTAGATCCAGCAGCTATATTTCCATCCAGTGCCACAACTTGTTTTACACAGTTGATATTGTCCAGCAGTGGAGGTGCTACAGCCTGCGGCGATTCAGTATTGCCAGGTTTTCTGGAAATTAATGAGAAAAACTGGGAAAGGGTCCGTACAAAAGGGACTAAACAAACAGGAGAGGAGATGCAGCTTTTCCTTCAGTTTACCGGGGTCTGTAGAAAGCACTTGACAGCACCGGGCTGCACAATTCTTTTTACACGTGCTAATTTTTTACCCTGTTTTAGTCTACATTTACAAGTGTATGTTGTCCTAGTATCGAAGGAGGCTTTGCGGGTCCAATATAAGGTGTTCATACATGCTTTCAAGTTAATACTTATCTTGCTAGTGGCTATAAGCCTCTGTTAAGCAACCGTGGCTTCTGCAAACATTAGGCTGCTTGGTAGAAAATACTTATGCATTTGAATATTTCAAGTGAAAGATACTACCTTCCAACAATTATTGGAAAAAACGGAACACTTGCACTCCTTTTTTCTTCTTCCAAAACAGCAGATTCCAGGGCAAGGCATATACGATGTCCCTGGAATTAGAAGGGGCTTGTTAAAGGTTTTAATTGAGAACAGAGTAACTATTTCATACACGTTTAGTAGGGCAGGTGAGCCTATGCAAGGAAAAGCTTTTTCCAATGGTACTGAATAGCTGCAATCATGTATGATGGAGGCAACTCAAAAAGCTAGACTACAGCAAGACTTCTTTATAACTTCAGCATAACGGGAAGTATGCTCTTAATAATCACGTGTCCTCCCCTTTTAGCAGGACTAGACGACTCCCGAATTCTAGTCCAAGAAGTAACAGAACATCAGGAGGACTGCACAGGAAATTTGTATTACAGTTTTACTGTTTCCTAAGTTCATCAACAGAAAGATTACTCTTGTGACTTCTAATTGGGCGCCATAAAAAGAGATGGCAAGCACAGCAGGAAGGCTAGCTAGACACTTGGCAGGTTTTTGTGTTTGTGGGGGCTTTTTTCAGAGGGTTCTGTTTTTAAACTTGTATAAAGCAGCTTCATCTGTTCTGTTCCATCATTTCACCAGACAGACAAACCTGCTTTACACACTAGTAAGACTCTCCTCTAAGTCTTCATAGAGAGGCATTGTTACTGTTACCTCCACATAGATACTTGCTCTTTGTCATCCCTCCTTATTAGTGTAATGAAAACTATGAAAAGCAACATCAGAAGCACATTTGTGAAAGAGAACCTGAATTCTCAGGAAGCTGCTTTGCACTGGAAAAGGTCTATATGAAATAATTTACCTCATTTGCATGATCCATATAAACTTGTATTTCCTTCTTCAAACCTGCTTCGCTTTCTCCTTTCAAAGTGAAGGATTTCCCTGATTTTTCAATCACACGAGTTACACCAGCTGTCTTATGTATCTTTGCTCCTGTGAAAAACAACAGGTAAGAACTTAGACTGTGAACTTACAGGATACCAGCATCTATAAAGTACAGATCTTGGCCATTACATCCTACTCTACTAAAGTGTATCTCACCAAATTGCTTACTGCAGGAGTAAAACCACTCCTTCATAAGCTTTATATCTAGCAGAAATAAACAGCCACTTAAATTGGGACTGGGATGTTAATGGAATGTCCTCTATGGCCAAAGATCACCACTTAATAAATGCATTATTCTGCCTATTTATGTATTTTAAGAACTACCTTTCTAAACACTAATCTGAGACAAATCCAACATCTCTAACAATTGGTTAGAGCAGGCTCTCTTGTATTTTAATATCGTTTTAAAAGAGATACCCATTCTTTCAATAGCAGTTCTATATTAAATCACAGAGCTGTTGTCTTTTTTTGGTCATAAATCCTGTTGGGGTTTATCTAAGCATGTGGCAAATGAAACTAGTTGACAGCAGTCTATAATGAGAAAACAACTGTCAGTGCAGTCAAGTTTATAAAGGGCAGAGTTGGAAAAGGCAGCCAACTGCTTTCTCCAGTGAGTGTTCTTTGTAACCCTACTACCTCATTAACATTGAAAGCTTGGGAGTAGGGACCCGTCTTTCACTAATCAGGTTATCTATCAAGTGTAGATGCAAAGAAGAGCTCATTAATAAAACCAAGGTGTAACAACACTTCTGCAACACGTATTCCCTGAAGAAGATACCAGTGAGGAACTAAGGAATAATAAAGTCATCTGCAGGTGCTAGAATAAAGGCAGAGCAGCAAAAAAAGAGTCTCTTCTTCAAACCAAATTTTAGTGTTCGGGAATATTTTAGTGCAGCTTTAATAACATGCTATAACTATTTGCATAGTAACAAAAATGAATACATACCATCATAAAAACAAATCTCAACATCCGCAGTGGGCGAATTCTCCATCAGCATGCACTTGGCATATCTTGTGTAGAACGTAACTTTGGGGGTTTTTGTTCTTACCAACTGCACAAACTTGGCTGCATACTGGTATTTTTTCCAGTACTTTTCTGAAAAAGAAGAGGAGTTTTTAAACTTTTTGATAAAAGCCATCAGACTAAACCCTGTGCACCAGCTTGGAAAGTAGTAACTGAAAACATTTATTACTCACAACCTTCGCCTATCTAGTACTTAAGTACTTCATAGAAGTATGTTCAAAGAAACAGGCTTATTTTCACCAACTTTTAGAACAGTGTGCATATTCAATAGCTTCACGTGAATAGCTTCAATTAACATCATTCAGAACCTAAATAACAGTATAGTGCTGCATACACCATTTAAGTAGATACTGTAGTCCAGTTGGCTTCCTGGCTTTAGGTAAAACCTGTCTTTGATCTCTAATTAGCAGAGAAGTCTGCTTGCCTCAAGAACTTAATATTGTCACCTTGTATTTGTTCTTTTTCTGACTACATTAAATACTCTGTCAATGCTTTCAGATATATATTCTTCCTTTTTCTCCCCCAAGTTACAGATATTAGGAAGCACAACGTGAAATTGCTGATTTTAAAATGACTTGATAATATTCCTTCCAGTCTTCCTTAAGCAGCTTCCAATATGAACAAGAATAGGAAAGATTGAATTTTAGTAAACTACACTATAAAGGGGTGACTTCTTTTAACTTCTACAGAAAGTAAATTAAAATCCTTCTTTGTGAAGTTTTAAAATACAATTTCCAGTGAAACTCCAGTTTGACCTTTATTCTGGAAGTTTTATCTTCACAATTACCTGAAAAGTAGTGGCTAAAAACTGAAAAGTCTCAAACAAGATTTACTTAAGCATCGCATCCATCATCATAATTATGAAATAGATTTCAGGTTACCTGGCAAGTTGTCAAAATTATACATAGAGATGCCTTCAGGAGGAGCAGGGGGTCTGTCATCAAGAAGGAAGCCTCTTCCTTCATTTGGATGATAAACTGCAACCTACAAAAAGGGGGAAAAAAGCATTTACAGTTGCAACTTACTACAGCACTCCCTACTGTTAACAGCTATGGAATTAAGTCCTAGTTTAATTAATTACCGTAATTTACCATGACTGCTTTATTTCTCTAAGTAATTATTTAACAGCAGCTGTTTCTCAACAATACTACACCTATTGCAAAAGTCAAGTCCAGTTTTGCTCTTTAGTAACTGCTTGCTACGTACATTTGTATGGCTGTACTATGGGAGGGAGAAGGAGCTTACAGCTGTACATATGTAAACACTGCGTCTCCAAGCAAATAAATCACTTAAATGAAAATAAAAGAACCTCTGAAAGCACAGAATACTCCAAGGCCTTTATACAAGACTGAAGCAATTGAAAGCGTACTCACTATGTTTCCATCACAGGATATTCTGAGAACTTCTTTCACAAGTTCTTGTGAATGGTGCTCTTTTAGAAACTCCATACACACTTCCCCAGTATCCAGAATGCTCACCTAAAATACATTAAATATACAAGATAAATGAGACCACCGTTACTTTTGCTACTAGTGCTATTCAAACAGAACACTTCAACACAACTGAAGGCTATAAGCCTGGTCAGTGGAGGTGGGGCTTCCTGGGTGACAAATCAAACACAGACAGGTCAAATCTATTATGTTTAAAAGAACAAATAGGGAGGCGGAGGGAAAACCGACAGGATAAGTGAGACTGTAAGAAATGGAACAAAAGGCAAAAGGGAATGAACTAACCCAAAAATTTATGCGATCACTAAGGATTAATAGAATTGGTTTTCCTTTCCTACCCACGAGATGGGAAAAAGCAGCACTACAGGAAAGATTCACCTTTTCACTTGAGAGCAAGACTGTTTTCGTTTCTAATCCAGTTATTTATCTAATCTGCAAAAGTGTCTGACATAGTTAAACTCTTAAATGCAGCTGTACAGCTAAGCAGTACAGAGTTCTAGAACTGTAGGAAGTCTATATGCACTTAGTATTCGTTATGTGTACTTACAGTTTCTTTGCTTGTAAGCTAAAAGCAACGCCATGTCACTGCAGGAACTGACCACAAATATTCCACATGCGAGAACTAAACTGCATTTTACTAATCCATAATGTAATTTAAAGTTATATTAAGTTTTCTGAGAAAAATGCTTTTAATTTACCAAGTGATTTTTAAGAGACAGTCACACTGTA
>WTXV02027572.1:0-13122 GCA_009823435.2 Nymphicus hollandicus | reverse complement strand
CCCTAGTTAGTCGGAAGGCGGCGACCAGAGATATCTTGACTCCCACGCGGCAGGACCTGCATTCAGTCGAGCACGCACCGCTGTTCTCCCGCATGGGTAATAACCAGCCAGCTAGAAACAAAAAAAAAAGAGTATTGTTTTAAAAATCAGTGGGATTTTTTGTATGGCAGTGCATCTGCTTAAGGATGAAAGCTAGCAACACAGAAAATAGAAAGTGTTATTTCCTTCACTGTAACCTCTGAGAACCCAACAATCTCAACCTGGGAACTTTTGAGCCAAAGTGCCACATTACTGAATTAAAGAACCAAAAACAGTGCTGTGTCCATGAGGGATATAAGCCTGACATAAAGCTTACGGACATAAAATTTACAGTGAATCTTCAGTTAGTGAGACTGACCCAAGTCAAAATTAATGGCTTGTGTTGTACTTCTAATTAATTTTCTTTCTTCCAAATGATCTTAGGGCAAGAAAAATAGCTTAACACATCCAGATCTTATTGATCTGATCTGTAAGTAGTGAAAAAATAGATAGTCTCAAAATACAGGACCTACTGCTGCTTTCAAGAAGTAATAATGATTTGATAAACATCTGTCTTTTGTCCTGTAAAAGGAATGAATTATTAATAAAAGTGTTAACTGGATAACCTGTACATATGTTTCTATAAGGTTATCATATTCTTTTCTGTAAATGATCAAATACTTAAGGAACTGGAGCCTTTACAGTTATTAGGAATGAATTACAGGACTCATCTGCTTTAGATTATTGGTTGAACTCAGTGATTAACGAAAATAGTTACTCTTTCTTGGAAGTTCAGAGAGCTATCAGGAATGAACTGATGGACTCTGTTTTATTTCAGCAGGTGTACCTTCATATCTGAAAGCCAACAGAATTACATAGCTCTCCTTCATATCTGTGCTACTCCGCAAGAGATCATGGATTTAGTAGCTCTGGAAGCTAAGTGCTTTCTTGCTTTTCGCGACCTTTTTTCTGAAACACCAGTGACTTACAGTGCAACGCCATTATTGCCTTTAGTGGTCTGCTGTGAAGCTGAGAACTTTCAGAGATAAGGGAACTCTTTCTAGATGAAAAGGTAATCAAGTATTTGAAGAAAATTGACAGGATGGAATTATATTTTTAGAACATTTGGGCAAATATCTATCAGAAATGGTTTAATGTCACTGGCTTGTAACACATAATTGAGGTTCTCTAGGGCTGTGAATTGCTTGTGAAGCCTTTGAAAAAAAGCTAAGCAAAGCAAGCCCACATTTCTTATACGGAGAGCCAGAAAATTTTTTGGGGTGCACAAATGGAACAAGTTCAGGCAGAGCTGATGCTACCTGACAGCAGGAATGTGGAATAGATGAATTCTTGGTGTCATTTCTAGCCTTTGTTTTCTATGATTCTATGATTTCATGAGGTTATTCATTTGACTGTTTCCACCAATTCTACCACCAGAATTAGATGGAGGTACATATTCAATATAAATAAATGTAAGAATTGTACATCTGAATGTCTGTATAAACATCAGAGTGAGTCCCCAGGGAACACAGCAGAGGTGAATATTTGAAAGATATTCACAAGGTGACAGCAAAGCATGCTTTAATAAATGCATAACAACATATTAATATGCTAAAATTTCAACATCCTAACAAGAAGTTGGGTTGCTGGTTGGGAGCCTGTATGCTTGTGAAATTTAACAGTAATTGTTTCCTCTAGTATCTGTGACACACACTGAGCTACATTACCTATTGTGCGCCCTTTAAATGATGAATGTGCTTGTTCCTCACAATCTCATGAGCGTAATGATTTGTTTACTTTTGTACACTTCCACTGCTAATCCATATTAGAAGGTCTAACCTAGTAAACAAAATAAAATCCAATCAAACAGAGAAGTAATAAGTGCTTAGAAGCCTGAAGCTAGGCTGGCTAACAAGACTGCTTATCAGAACAAATTCTCTATGGTGTAACAGTTTGCTAAAAGGTTAGCATCATATGCAAAAAATATTAATTTCCTACAGTTATACATTTAACTCATCCATTTATTTTCCTTCCACATAATAACAGATAATATTTCAATAATACTGTTGCCACATACTCTTAAGGTGGTGTTATAAAACTTAGAATTAAATAAAATCAGTTGTTTTGTGGTTTATCAGAGGCTTATTCAGTTTTGAAAACTGAAAACTGTGATTTAACCTTGAAAGGAAACGCTTTTTGTTTTCAAGCATTTGTAGTACAGCTGCAGACAGCATGATGTGTTGAAATTCATGCAAGGTAAGAGGAGGAGATGTAATACACTAGTTCCCAAACTGAGTGGAAAGAAAGTTTGATTTATTAGCACTTAATCCTGTGAATCATGTATTCACCCACAGCTTCATAGATTAGGTGTTTGTAGCTCTAGGTTTGAGATGAGAATTTAATGAATCAGGATTTAATGAACTCTATACAATTTTTTTCTCTATCTGGAAATTAGGTTGCTATACATACTTGTGGAAATAAAAGGATTTCATTTCCAGTTCTCTCTCTTGCTATATTGCTTTGTAATGTTTAAATACTAAATAATAAAGATGGAAACAGAAACCCCCAAAATTATGATAATGCTAATTTATCCCAAAGCAAAGGATATAAGAAAATTTTGTCCCTATGCTTGTTTTCAATGTCTTCAAGGTGAACAGAGACCTGTGTATCTATTGTTTTTACTTGTTTCACCATGACGGAACTATTGCTAAATATGCTAGAAATAAGAATTGAATAAGAGACTGCCTGCATTTACATATTAGTGTTTTATTACATGATGCCAGCTTTCATACTGAATCATGTCCAAAAGTGATATAATAAATCTTGCTGTATTACTTTTGTATTTAATATTTCTATATTACTAATATAATAACCCTTTATTGATCTTCTAACCACCCATTTGATTGGTAGTTCAGAAATTGCCATTGTTGTCATTATCAAAATAAAGAGAGAGAAACTGTTATTTATACATATATAGGTATATATGGGGGAACAGGAAGCTTGTTGCAATATTCAAAATGGTTTTCAGTATTCTGTTAAAGACATAAATCAAAGCTTGCCAATTTTTAATTAGAACACTTTTAAACGTGATAATATTTTCTCAGAGCTAGAAAAAGTACATTTAAAGCTACACCAAAGTTAACAGGAAATTACAGAATTGGGATTGAAAAGTATTGGTAAATTAATAACTGCTCCATTTGATTTGTTTATAGGAAAGAGTAAGAAGGGCAAGAAATCAGATCAGATGCATTGGTCTACTGACTAAGACTGCAGCTTCAGTAAACTGAGTGAAGAGAATGGATGGGAGGGGATGAATAGAATGGAGGGAATGAATGGGGAGGGACCCTTCATTAGGGACTGTAGTGATAAGACAAGGGGTAGTGGGTTCAAACTTAAACAGGGGAAGTTTAGGTTGGATATAAGGCGGAAGTTCTTTACTGTAAGGGTGGTGAGGCATTGGAATGGGTTGCCCAAGGAAGCTGTGAATGCTCTATCCCTGGCAGTGTTCAAGTCCAGGCTGGACAGAGCCTTGGGTGACATGGTTTAGTGTGAGGTGTCCCTGCCCACGGCAGGGGGGTTGGAACTTGGTGATCTTAAGGTCCTTTCCAACCGTAACTCTTCTATGATTCTATGATTATGTGCGTTTTTCACAATACAGTTTTCTGACAACCAGTTTATTCTATCCACAGCATGACACCACTACAGATACACACAACCTCAGAGAATAACCTCAGCTATAATTTAGGATGTGCTGGCTATGAGAAGGAATTCAATTCAGTTGTATATAGAGGATAAATGTTCAAACCTGAGTTCATATTAAAAGCCAGATTTGTTTACCCCTTTTGGCGTCAGGGCTGTTCTTATGTCAGTCTTTACAGAAATAGCTGAATACATGCAGTGTAAATCTGCATTTTCCCTGGGTTTAATCTAATGAAAATATATATCTAGTGAATATGGCTCAACCATATATAAGTGCATAGAAAAGCAAAATGATATTAAATATGCATACTACGGACTTTATTACAGGAGTTAAGAGGAAACTTGAGAAAACTAGAATTTTTTTGTATGTTTTTCTTCTCCTTAATCTAATCAGACAACATGAAAAGCCCAAGAGGTATATAAACTTCAGCAACTAGTCATATTAAACCTGTGTTTACTTAGATGATTTGTATGTGATAAATAAGTAATTACCCAAAGGACATTAAAAAATGGAATCTATGAGACTGTATGTGAGCAAACTAACACAAGGCAAAGAGCTTGACTGGTGCATATTTAATAAGAAGAATTCCCTGTGCTTTTATACCCTCTTCCATTCTATAGAAGTCCTTATATCACCTTTATCACCATAGTAACTCAGCACTTTGCAGTCTTCTTCTATTCATTATACTATTTTATCAGTTTAGCAAAGAATGAAGTGTTTCCTTGATCATCCACTACTTGATACTCTGCCTTGTGGGTATCCTGTGGAGAACTATTGCGAAGAATGTTATAATTCAGCAATCTTCTATAGATTGAGAAGTGATAACTGATTTATACTACTGTACAATCAATTTTTCATCATGATATTTAAAATTTAATTAATCATGAGAGCTTAACATATTTTAAACACTTGATAAACATTTTTGTAGCCTTCTGAGTTTGGAGTATCAATTATTATGGTCATAAACCTTACACAGGTTGAAGACTGGTGCTAAGCTGTCTCTGTCAAAAATCTGCATTCAGAAAAGACAATCATTATCTAGGTTTACTAGAGGGTAGGGTTTTTTTTGTCTTCCTCTATTAAATACCTCTAAAAGGAGGGAAGTTGACAAGAAAGGGTGTTTCGTAGCCCCATTTTGCTATATTGTTAAAATAGGAACAGCCATAACAGACTAGAAAGAGTAAGTATTTTCATTTGCATCCATATCTAGTCATTTCTCTTTGAGCTAAAGCATATGAAATTAGATAAATGTGCAGTTACTAACATACATCATCAGCTGATGTATGTATATAAGCTAAAAGGAAAGAAAATTTGTAGTTAACTACTTCCATACAGACAAAATTGTAAAGACTATATCAGTGAGTAAAACCAGTTTAATAGATGAGAATAAAAATATAGGATATTTGCCTTTAATTTAAATATTTTTTTCAAGATACCACCTCCATAGCTTCTAAATATGCAGTTGGCTTACTTTTATTTATTCATACTAAGGCAGTGTGCCTAGAGGCTTTGTCAAAAAGCTCGAGTTTATCTGCATGAATATATATGCTCCAACTTTGAAACAAAGCTGACATTTCTGGGGTTTGATCGTTTAGCTGCAGACTGTGCATACATGTGTCTTAGTTTTTATCTAATGTTGCAAACCATTCATCTGTGTTACCATACTTCAGTTTTGTGCTCACTGATTAGCCATAAGGTATGACAAATATTCTGGATAATCCAGAGAAGCATTTTACTTAATTTAAATTAACATACTAGTTTCAGACTATTAAAATTACTGTCATGACATGTGCAGTTTCACTCCACTAATTTCAGCTGTGACCTGTTCTTTCTCAAAGGAGAAAGGCAAGGTACAAATAAAAGAGTACAAAATTCATCCCAAGGTGCTTCAGCCAAGAACTGCAGTAAGCATACGGCTGATGAGAGTGACTATGTGTGCTAACTAGTAGGGTAGGTGGAACCAGATCCTTTGGTTAATGCAGCCTGATAGAACTTCAGGACCTGACTTGCAGATTTTAAAACACGAGATGAGGAGTAACTGCAGCAAACCAAGGTGTTCAAACTACTCTTAAATTCTTACTGTGATATTTCCTGCAAATAAAGAGTTAAAGACTCTTGGTCTAAACAGATGAACCTAATATTTACAGAGGCTATTTATCCAACACTGTAGACTCAGTGATTCTTTTTTCTGCCTTGCCTCAGATGGCATTTAGATGCTTTCTCTATTGTAAGGAGTTTTCCTAGCAAGGTTTTTCCACTAGATTACTGATTTCCTTTTTCATACTCCTCTGATTACTCTATCCTTACTCACTTCACAGCTGAGCATGATTAAACACCAATGAAGAAAAGGAAAGATTGCACTACTAGATTCTTGTGAAAAGTTCATATTTATTTTTAATCTACAGGGAGAGCTCATTTAGCTAAAAGAACAAAAAGGCAGAAATAAAACCTAATTATGTACATGTAAACTTCCTTTTAACATACCCAGTGCTCTTATTTATTAGGTAGTCCTGTGTTGGCCCTGTTTGGAGCTTTCCTCCACAAGTTTGCTCTTGCTGCAGAAGTTCTGGTTCTATTTTACCACAATGGCAATGTTTGGTGTGGGCTCAGGAGTTACAGGGCTAACAGTGATGAAGCAACACTGGCTCCAGGTCTTGTGAGCCACACAGGCCCACAGTCCTTAACAAACCTCTCTAGAGTCTCTGCCTCGGTGTGGGTGTCACACATGAATGCAGAGTAGCACTTCTGCTCCTACTAGCAAATGAAAAAATTACGTTTTCAGACTGTGATTGGGCAATAAAGAAGCTAAAAAGTTACAGATATATTGTCTTAAAAGAAAACTTTCCCAAGTAGAGCCAGAAGAGCTTCCTTTTTGGGGTATGTTAATGTGAAATGCAATTATTTATAATTTTGCACAGAATGCACTTTTAAAAAAACCCAAGTCTTAGCTGCTTGTTTCAGGAAGTGAGTCAGTTTTGCTCTGCTTTGATTATTTGGCAAACGCATATCCCCTTGCTATTACGTACATTTTAGTCCATCACTGGGACTTGAATACGATTATGTTTGGCCCAGTAGGTTTATGTCTTTTAGAACTGTAACATTACTTCACTTGAACAGTTATTAGGGCTGCAGACATGCAACTACAATTGCTAAATGGGATAATGCAAAATGCATGAAGTGCAAGAACCCCTGGAGGCTTCTTGATGTTTACTCTTTCAAGTAATGCACTCTTCTAAGCCTGTCAGCTCTTCACAACAGAGATTTAGGGAACTGTGTGAACAGTATTGCTTCACAAGTCTTACAGCCATCCAGAATATGAAGTGTAGTACATTATACAAGTCATAAATAGACATTTCCCTGTTTTCTGCAAACCATTCTCACTACGATGACTTGTCTCATTACAGCAGTCTAAATGGGAAAGAAAAGACAAAGTAGCAGCATACTGTTATGATTTATACACAATTTGCAAACTCTATTTACTGTCATAAATAAAGCTGAACTACTAGGCTGATTATCACTTATATTCTTCTGAGTATAACTAAGACTGTGACATTTCATTCTTACCCACTGTCTTTTAATAGGTCAGCCACAGTAGTGCTGTTGTTAATGCTGATAGATGTTTTAAAGATGAATATAAAATCATGCAAAAATAATTAGCTTTAGGGTATTATAGGTGTGACCTATAAAACAGATTATAACATAAGGATGTGCAATCCTTGTGACACCATTGGGAAGAACTTGTCAGGCACCATTCTTTTGTAGAGTTTTTACACATACACTTTAAAGATGCCCATACAATATAACAGAATAGAAATAAATATTTGAAGTGAAATATAATATATATGATTTAATAGCAATAAAGCTAATTTTCCTTTTAATAGTCCCTCCAACATCAAGGAAGATCCACCCATATTTTCTAGAACTGTTCTAACCACTCTGAGGCTGGATGAAACAAGAAGTAGCCATCATCAGCACCCTTGACCAGGGAACAATTTCTTGATGTGCAGTAATAGAAGAGAGCAATAGGAAGTCATGGATCAATCTGTGACCTTCTGGGGTGTAATGATATGACAGAAGAGCTATGCATGTATGAGCCATGACATAGTAAACCAAGCCAATAGCATTTACCAGGGTACAGAGTGGCAGCTGTGTCCCTAATCTTTGGAATAGCAGAAAGCAAAACTTTTGATGGTTACAGTCAAGCACTCCTACAACTCCAATTTTGATGTTGACTGACCTTGCTCTAAGGAGAACAGCCTGGATGATCCTGTGAGTTTCCTTTCAAAATAAGTTGTTTAGTGATTCTATGATTTTTGGTTTCACACAGGCTGCTTTTAGCTCTAACCTTTACAGTTGACACCAATGATAGATTAAAATAATCCAGTCTTGTCCATGTCTCTTCCACTGGTTCAAACGAAGGAGTAATAGGAGACTGAAGTGATAACTTTTTCCTGGAGAATGGAAGTACAGGCAAAGTCCTGAAACACAAGTTTTACCTTTGAATTTAAATTAACTGATTCCAGAATTATTTCAGGTTCAAAGTAATGAATCTGACCTAGAGTCTTAGAGCTCTGTTTCATGAATATAATTGCTCCCATTTTCTCCTGAACTGTGGCATGAAAGGGACAAAATATACCATAACTAGCTTCCCCCTCTTCTCTGAAGACTCCAACATACTTGTTTTGAAAAAATTGGATTCAGAGACTTGGATATCAATAGCGCAGTGTCAAATTGTACAGATTACTATTTCCCTACTCTTGTTTGGCTGTCATTGCTGTAATTCTTTCATTTCGTCTTATTCCACAGATGTGTGTTAGAACAAAATGTTAGTGTACTTACATGCTCTGGGTGACAAAGCTCCATAGTGAAAAAGTCAGTTTGCTTGTCTATGTTTACCATTGCTGTGGTTATTTATTTATTCCCATCTCACCATCCTACTCCACACAATGATGTATAAAATTGTAGAGACTGATGTGTTCCTTAACTGTCCCCAAAGAAAACCCAATCAAATAGATATCCAGTTGAATGATGAAAGATTAAAAGAAATATGCAATAAGCATTCATAGTGAACACTACCTCCATCTTCCTGTATTCAGAGATAGAAGCCATTCCCTGATGAAAAATCTTCTTAGTATCTAGCTTTGTCACTGCTGACAAGTTTGGGGGGAATGATGATGTTTCAATTCAAAGGTGCAGAGGAAACCATAATCTAAATATTTTGCTTTCCTATCTCCAAAGGAAAACCAGAAAACTCAAATTACAAGCCTGTTTTCCCATGGATGGAAAGTGAAGTATGCATTCTTCCTTCATCTGCTGAATTATTCCTCATTCCCTCCTTTTTTAATCTCTTTTGATGAAAAGGACTCCTGTATTCTTTTCTTCTCTTGTTCTTTACGTATTTCACTTTCATAGGTCTATTTTACATTTCCCAACTTGCTTCTTGTTTATCTAGACAACTTACATGAACTTCCTTTAATAAGGTTAATTTTTTTCATGTCTTAATATTTAATATATTAGATTCACAATGACTCTGTGAAATGAGAAATTACTATAAATTCCTTTTTATTAATATAAACTTGGGCATAGGTCTCACAAAAAAACAAAGGTGAGATGCCTAAAGTGGGAGTTAATATGTAAGTCAATGAAGAGATACCAAGATTTCTCCTTCCAGAGGAGGCTTTAACCATTAAATAACATTTTATTCCACAGGGATCTGAGTGAAAAAGGAGGTACAATCCACACCTCCTCTGGAAGCTCTGCAGCTGTTTAGAAAATAATGTCCCGGTATCGTGAAAAGCCCAACTGAGTCCTCTGTGCTTAAGCATGTAATGCTTAAAGCTTGTTGTGTATGGTGCTCAGGCACCTCACTTCGGTGGCAATTCCTTTTATGAGATGGGACAGCTCCATTACATGTGTCATTTTTAGTGCATGGGACCCTGGTCTGGTCCCTCCCTTTGCAGAATCCTGTGGCTACCTTCTCACATCTCTTTTCAGCTTCCTCTGGCTCTTGCTGCCCATTAATAATGTGGTGGGACTAGCTTACTCTTGTCCAGCTTCTAACTCAAAGTCTAGAGCCCCAATTCAACAGTGTTAGAATAACAATAAATAATCTAATAAAATCTAATAGTATAATCATAGAATCTACTAGCCATATCTGTTCTTGTTCTCAAGGCATTGTCCCCAGAACCTTCAGTCTCTTACTATGTACATTCAGGGAAAAGTATAGTTTTCCTCTAACAAAATTACACCAATCTATGGAACAAGTGAAATTAGTAAGTTCAAAATGAAGTCTCTATTTTACTTTGACACAAACCCAAAATTTTGATGGCTTAGAATGTTAGAAACTTATTTAAAAGATTGCATGCTGTTGCTTAAAGATTTAGAAGATTCTTTCTGTAAATGAACTATACCAATCACAGTGCAGAGGACATGAATGACAATCCTCTGCTTTCCAGATTGGATAACAGTTGTTTTTGTCTTCTTATGGAAAACCACAGAGAATCCAAAGAGAGATTCATAACCATAATGTATGACATCAAGCCAAACTTCACACATACATAAAGCCAAAGTAAAATCTACGAAAGCAAAACCATCAAAACATCTCTGGCACCACCTACAGAAGTAATTCAGTATTAGCCTTTAAAGGTTTTCTGTTAAAAAATAAAAAAAAAAAAAAAAAAAAAGAGAAATAATAAATAAGTAAACAAACAAGCAAATAAATACATTGACAAAGAACTTCAGGTACTAGAATTATATGGATGCTTGCCCCCCTGCTGGTGAGCTGCTGTTTGTTGCTCGTAGTTGCTATGCTTTCCATGCAACATATTCAAACTCCAAAGTTTGAATATTTTTTGCTTACATACTTGTGAATGTCCTACAGGGAATGATTAAGTGACAAGACACAATCTGCAACATGTGAAAATCAATCTTTACTATGGAGAACTTACTATCTAGTACTGGAGGATGATGTATATAGATTAATCACATTTTCACAGCTGGATTTTTGAATAGAGCCTCATTAAACTGTTATAAATATACACCATATTGTTGTGTGGCTGAGGTTATTTGTCAGCATCAAGATCACTTTGGTACTGAAGAATGTTTTTTCATTACATCCACTCCAGCTGTGCTCTTTTTCCAAAGTCCTAGCATTTGCCAAATATATAAGCTTATCACAACAGTAAGTTGGTAAAGTTGGTTAAATGGAAGATAATATGGAGAACAGACTATGTAAAGAACAAAAATAACTTTCAAATGGAAAGAAAATTTTGATTACAAATATTCTTTTTTTTTTGTTGCTAGTCACTAAAGGTGCTGTGGTTATTACCATAAACAAAATAGACACTACTGAGCCTCATATCAATGAAAGCAAAGAAAAATGATTTGACCCAAATGACAGATAGCAACAGAAAATCACTATGATCACATAAAAAGGTACAGAAACAGCATGCTATATAGCTGATATTGTGTTCAGTTGTCTATAAAATGAGTATTTCACAGTAATGGTGATCTGAAAAGATCAGTAAGGGCTTGTACTTAAGTATGGACTTAAACGTCAATAAAAAAAATAAATCATGAGTTCAGTGATGTTAAAGGCAGAATATCTCTTTAATTTAATCGGAGTCAGATGTCATTTGTGGATTCCTTAGAGGTAAAGCAGGTAATTGTATGTCTTTCGGACAGAGGCCTGTAGCACTCTGTGAAAGCAGGAGGCAGTGTATACCCCCACCCATAGGGGTCTGTGTTCTCAAAGAATCTAGTTGCTGGTCTGGATGCATGGGAGACAGCCAGGGCAACGCTGGTGGGTGGCTGATTGGTGGGGCTGTTTTATCATTAGGAATGTTCATGCTTAGCTGTACCAAGTCTGCAGCAACCCTGTGTCAGGTTGTGCTCCTCAATGAACACTTTAAGAAAAGAAGCAAGGTGTGAAAATTTTTAAAGAATAGTTCAGCCAAAATCTTTGTTTTTCATGATGTTTTATAATTTGCCAGCTAACACTTTTGTCCCAGAAGTTACTGCGTAGTCTCCAGATAGGCATAAAATTCAACAAAAGTGCTGCCTATATTTTTATTTGCATTCTTCACAATATTTTATGTGTATATAAAATGTCTATAAACATTCTTTATTTATACTTTTTATTGAAAGTAGTTCTCTGATAAAATGATTTCAGCTGATTGCACTGACATCTCAGAGGGAAATGAGACTTGAGATTGATTTTATATCATTGCATTTCCTTAAAGATTTTTCTTTTTTACCTAAAACAAATTATATCTATAACCATAATATTTTGAAGTGAATGAGTAATTATTAAACTGGAGATTGTTATGATCCCATTAAAATAAGTCTATTCCTGTACTAAGAGCAATTGTTCACTGTACACAAGTAAGTTTAGACCACTGCCATTAAATGCTAATCCTTCAGCCAAACCAGAGCTAGAATGATTTTCTTCTTGAGCTACAACATAAATTTTCAGTAAACAAATCATTTAGCCAGTTCAGGAGTCTCACAAATATCAATTATGAATGAGCCCATATTGTCACAGACAGCATTGGAGAGTATATAATCCCACCTGGATTGTGGGGAAGTAGGAAGAGCTTTAGCTGATGGACTGCAGAGAACTATCCAGGTAGCAACCAGTTTCCATTTGGTGGAAACAAAGGTGGAAAAGGAAGTGGATGACAACCTCATTCGTTTTGTGGGTTCTTCCAGGTGTGTGTAATGTGTTTACCCAAAGCAAAGTGCTTTTGTTCATTGGCGAACAGCCGAGTACCAGTGACATTATCTCCTACTGTTGCACACAAGCACACACAAACACACACAAAGATCTGTGAAATCACTATAACTGAAAAAAGATTATGGAAAAACCAATCTCTCATCTTTTTTCAGTTCATTCACTTTGTCCATTTGATAGCAGTTTCAGTATTTGTATTTTGACTTTCTTTTATAAATTAGTAAGTCTTCTCTTTTCTTGGGGAAAGTAAGTTTATGTCTACCAGGCTTTGCTTACTTTCATTTCTTTTAACTGATAATATCTCACACCCAGGGCATCTCCACTAACACATTACAGTTGAGAACAGGAAGGAAGAGCTATATCTATTATCTTTATATAGGGAGTACAAGATTTTTATTCTATTTTACCTAATCTATTTTATTGTTTCCACAGCAACTATTGCAATTTATTCTGGATTTATCCAGTGTGTGTCAGTTCAAAATTAGAAACTGCTAGTGTAAAGCAATTTCTTTCATAATGTCGTGGTTTAAGCCTAGCCAGTAACTCAGAACCACACAGCCGCTCGCTCACTCTCCCTTCTTCCCCCTCCTGCTCCTGGAGGGATGGGGAAGAGAATGGAAAGAATGTAACTCCCCCGGGTTGAGATAAGAACAGTGCCGGTAACTAAGGTATA